>LQNS02000155.1:2251059-2279806 GCA_001587735.2 Parhyale hawaiensis
GCCCCAGTCATCCACTGTCTGAGTTTCTTCCGGATCCATTTGTTCGGATGAGGTATACTCGGCGGACTGGTGCTCTTCATGAGTTTGCCTTGGAACCGTTACGATGCCGTACGGGCCAGTATTCCCGTTCGTTTTTTACATGGTGTGTGGATGTTTGGAATGGTCTTGATGGCTCTGTCTTTGCTGGTGCTGGTTTTGGCAGCTTTAAACTATCTGTACACAGAGATATTCTGTCAACTCGGATCTTCTTTTTTTTCATTCTTTTGTTTTCTCCACCCGCTGGGCTGGTTGCGTGGGGGTTTGTTAACCTCATGGAGTTTCTCCGTTCCTGCGTTGCCAGCCTGGTGTAATTTAAAAAAAGAAAACACTTAATAAGGCAGCCACTGCTAGTGACGGCGGCTGGCGGAGCCCTTCAGTAGAACAAGTTTCAACCATAGCTGTCTTCCCTTCGCTTCGTAAAATAAAAAAAATGAAAAGAGTTTTGAAGAATGAAGTTCATTTTACTGGTATCATGTCTACAGCTTCTCGTTAGTTCATGCTATATTATTTTCAACTTTTCTGGTGACCAAGGAGCTGTAATAGAGAGGAGGGAGCCACGAGCCTCGCCCGTGAAGCTGAAGAGTCGGGTGTGGCAGCAGCCAGTCGCCGTATGCACCAATCGCATACCAGTGCAACGGTTTGTCTGCTGCTCCCCCATAAAACTCGCTGCTCCAGCGTTACTTCCACTGATGAGATTCATTAACGCGTGACAGCCACACCTGATCTGGTTGACTATCATTCGAGCCTAAGTATTAGCGACATGGTTCCCTCCTCACTATTGAAGCTCCTTGCTGGTGACGCGCTACGTTCTAAATAAGGCATCTGGAGTAAGTGGACAGCTCGACTCTAAAATATTTTTTTAAAGCGACTGTGCGATATTTAAGGAAACTAGATGGCCCAGCCGTCAAAAATGATCACTCATAGACCACACCATACATTGACTGGATACTGAACTTGGGCCTCTCGCAATTGGGCCTGGAGGCCGAGTTCTAATGAGTTCTAATAATGACGGAGACCTTAAACAAAGATTGTTTTTTTTTTCGTTGTAACACAAAGAATGCCTTGCAGAGCAGGGTATCTGAATTAATATTCATATATCTTAAGTAGGCGATATATAACATACCTACTTTCGGACACCATGAAAAATTAAAACTTCATCATAATTTTCAGGAATTATAAAATTGTATAGAAAATTGGCTCATAGATAGTACACGTAATGTACTTTGACATCACAGTCAATGGAGTTTTTTTCCAACGACGGATTTTAATCAATAACCTCAAAAATTGATGTATGTAGAGCTTTCGCTAAACCTCATCCCAATCGCCGTAACAAAAGTGTGGTTAAGAAAACACAGTAATCTTTAAATGAATTCAAACCACAGTAATACTATATTGGTACCTACCAATGAAGTAAAAAACATATGTTTAACTATGAGATAAAGATACCAAGACAGCCGGTAAACGATATTAAATGATAACAATTTATGGCTGATACAACCCTTCATTACTGGAACCATCTAAAGCTGCACGTCGTGATTGTCAATATCATTTCACATAACTGCCTAGGTATATTACACCACTTTGTCGTTGCTTACGATAATTATATCACTTCAATGTTTCCTATGTTGCATCACTTAATGGTTGCCTAAGTTGAAACACATCATGGTTGCCGGAGTTGAATCACTTCACAATGGCCTACATTACATCACTTCAGGGCGGCTAATGATGTATCACCTAACAGCTGTCAAAGCTACATCAATTCACGGTTGCCAATGCAATATCACTTCACGGCTGCCAATACTGAATCACTTCACTGCTGTCAATGCTACATCACTTCATGGCGGTCAGTGCTTCATCATTCAGATCGCTTCGCGGCCGCCAATGCTGTTACACCACTGCTGCCAATGCTATATCACTACACTGCTTCCGATGCTACATATGCTATAACACTTCAGTGCTTCCAAATAGCCTAAACGAAGTATGAAAACCTAATGGGTGAACATATAAAATGCGTCTGTAGCACTTTACAGTCAGGCACAATTGGGGACGGAAATCTGCCTTAGAGGCCAGTGCTTAGTCAGTGCATGGTGTGGTGTGTGGACGACATTAATTTTGTGATTAGGCTTTGCATTGTTTCGATTCCAAGGATGCGTTTTGCTGTAAAAAAGGTCTCATACCTGCAGGCATGATCTTCCACGAATGAAATGCAAGTTGCGCAACCATGAAGCCATGAGTTTTGAGAGAACAAAATCCCACCCCCACCCCCTAAGATAAGTTTGAAATCGGTCAAACGTTGAGCAGCACTAAATAAGTATATGCAGTCCAGTCAAAATAATTAATCGGAAATGCTCGGGGCTTATCGTAACCTGGATACCAGCCGATAGTTAAACCTTTAGAGGCTAAATTTGGCCGTAATATAATTTAGTTGAATATAAAAAGGCATCTGCTCAGCGTGAAGTCTCAACTGCTAAGAAGAGATTCAGCTAAAGAAAGCATAAGCAAAATGGATTCTGCACGAAAGGAGCAAAAACTCCAACCAAGACTGGGACTCTCAAACTTCTACAAAGAAATTCCGCTAACAAATATGCGATATACGCAAGGAGCTTGTATAGAGAAGGAGGGAGCCAGTAGCCTAGCTCGTTGAAGCTCAAGAGTCTCTTCTGGCTGTCAGCCAGTCATCGGATGCACCAATCGCATATCAGTAAAGAGTCTCTTATGGCTGCAGCCAGTCGCGTATGCACCAATCGCATATGAGTTTCTCGGTTTGTCTGCTGCTCCCTTGTGAAACTCACTGCTCCCCGTGACATCCACCAATGAGATCTCACAGCCATGAGAGATCTGGTTGACTCACTGGCGAATCTGTATTTGGGCCGCAGGGCTCCCTCCTTCTCAATAGAAGCTCCTTGGATATACGTAGCTTATGCCCGACAAGATCAATAATTCTATCAAAGATACCGCATTTCATTTACGACACTCAGAAGAGCAGGAATTACAGTCAAATCAAAGCGTACCGAGCTAGTTTTTAAAACGAAGCGAGATTCGTCATTGTTACGCCAAGGGTTGAAATTTTATGATATCTCAACTTGTTTTTCAGTAGACAAATTTTCTCCTATCTAAATCCTTAACAGCGTGACCAGAATTGGAGCAAGCAAGCCGCCGAGGAAGAAGTGACCGATAACTGTGTGTGATTGTGTGGTGCATTGAATTGCATCTCCAGAACTGAGGATTACGCTGCTGTGACTGATAGATATGGTTAGTAGTAGTAGAAGTTTTTACTAGCGTCTCAGTGGCACACTGCCTATATCGCGCAGGCACACAGGCTCGTGCGCCGACTAGGGCGCGTTTTAAATTGCCAGTGATTTTTGCCTCGGCTTTTCTGCCGGTAGGTCTCAAAGTGGTCAGTGCGCTACTGATAGGAAAAAGGAGCAAGTTGAGTATCTCCAGCCCCCGGGTGCGGCTGAACGCTTTCGCTCAGCTGCGCCGCACAAGGGAAGGAAACGAAATACAAAAAGGTAGAAGTCTAGCGGGAACAGGTCAGCCACCTCGATCGGCAGCCCACCTCCCTAAACAGAAGGGGGGGGGGGGGAAGTATTGAGAGCCTACCTTACTTTACAAAACTAACCTCATCAGCAGGAACTGCGGCAACTTGCAACATCCCCTGCGGAGAAGACACTCGGGACCCTTGGGTGCGTGATGCTCAAACATATTGTGACAGGGAAAGGGCCCGCCACAATATGCCCCGGAGGGCCTGATGGAATTGGCCCAGTCTATTGTATAGCTATCTCATAAAAAGAGGAGAAAGAAGATGGGTAAGTGATCAGTGTCAACTGGTCCCGTAAACTAGTGCGAAAACATCGGCTACGCCTACTAATACATTAAAACGTGTAAGATTTGAAGGACTTAATTATCTAGGTATAAACTATGGAAAACAGACTTGAAAAAAGGTGTGCTAATACATAGAAGTAAAATGCAAGAAGTACCGTCGTTTTTCTAGTCTTAATCAAGACACAAGTGCGAATTTTTTGCTGACAGAAAAAATGCGCGATTCACGGATGAAATGAGAATACTAGAAAATGTTAGATGGGTTACAAGGCAGACAGAATGCGTAACGATACACGGGGTTGACCGGCGGACATCATTTCAGACGGGGTGGGTTAAGTTAGAACCGCTACCTCAGCTGAAGCTAAGGTAAGTGAAAACTTTAATTAAGCGCGGAATTTCCACGAATCCCGCTAATAAAGTTAAATCTATCTCGAAGAAAACAACACGATTCGAATGCGCTCTCATTGTCGCTACTACGATGTTTTCTCTGGGAAATGCACCTGTAAAAGCAACAGACATTACAGGCAATAATTTTTGAGAGCATTATCGCTCGGTGCAGTATTTTTCTATTCATAATAATGGCTGGAGAAAAAGTCACTTTACCATTTAAAAAAAGTACTACGCAAAAAACTGAAGTTGAATGTCTTATATTGTCACTTCATATAATATTTACGAAAAGCACCCGGTATTCTCCTTCATTTGCAGTACTAGAAATTTACTTCTTTGTCGTAAAGATGATACGAGGTGACTATAAAAGACTTTCAAGTTCAGATCGTGAGTAGTAAATTTTTTTAAAATGGCAAATCACTCATTAGTAAATGAACTTTGGGTAAAGTGACTTTTGACCCGCCTTATGTAATTTTGATCGGTACGAAATAAAAATCTGATCACCTTTGACTTCGTTTCAGATATTGGGTACAAATGGTGCCGCGCATGTTCGTGCTTCTGAGAAAACCTACTGAAAAACGGCATTTCATTTTTGTTTTTCGTTGCTTCATAGAAGAATCTGATACATTGCTGAACATTCTATGGAATATTGCCACCACTTCCACCATCCAAGCCAGCATGCTACACGAGTCAGTGAAACAACCACGTCACTGGAGAATACATGAGAAAGAACTATGTATAACCTCAGCTGTGTAATCATTCACTCAGTCACCTGACTTAGAGCCAGTGAAACAAATACTGGAAGAACTTCAAGTCACTATACCACTAAGGTATGCACATCAGTACGGTGAACAACCAACAGCCTCACTCGAATAACTTCATCTCATCTCATTACTTAGACAATAGAAGTACCTATGCCTAAGAATAGTAGTAATATCAGAGTACTATGACGGCTATACCAACGAAGCAAATAGCAATATCATTATAATAGCAGCAGTACAAGTTGTTGCGTGCGCATTCGGAAAATGTTAAAGAGCACATTGACGACACTCGCAAATTTATCAATTAAAAATAAAGTGAATGGCACTCATCCACTAACTTGAGAAAGTGAAGGAGTAAGCCTAAAAATTGAATGCACGCATCATCGGAGAAAGAGAATTTTTTTCTGTAGGTCTTGGCTCGGATCTCGGGTGACTTCCCATTGCTTTCCTGGAAACTTGATTCGGATTTCATGCTACGCACGACTCGCTGGCAAAAAAAAAAAATGTTTCTGGATTCCATTTCCCCATTAAAGTAATTTCGAGGAGAACGTGGGGGAGGGGGTAGGGGGGTAGGTGGAACGGGTAGGCTAGAAAACTGCATTCACATCATGAAAGTCTGTTCATGCATCAATCAGGCCTGCAATGCAGAAGCCATCACGTACAGGGGTCTCCCAAAAAAAGGGTACATAGTACTAGTTATCGGGTAAATGTACGGTATCATAATAAATTTACAGAGCTGAAATTATTCCAAACCCTTTTCATATCTTTGGCAAATCGAGATGAACTTGAATAGTTCCAAACAAAGGAAAATTACATGGTGACAGAATTAAAGCAAATGCACAGTACAAACACAGTTCGTTCGTGATAGACATTCACGAGCTGTTTCATAGGAGACGAACATTCACTGAAGGGTAAATTCCTCAGTACTTTCACACTGTTGCTTAAATTCAGAAATACACCAATTTACCATCATACCCAGCACGTCGACTGTAATAATCTAGGTTCTTGAGTCTGGTGCCTCAGTGTCATTTCCAGCTAGACCCTAGCCAGTCGGCACAGACCCCCGCCACCGACAGCACCGCGTGCTATCGCCAGAACTGATTTTAGTGCCACTTTCTTAAGAAAATTGCCCTCTAAACCACCCTCAAAACAACACCACCCTGTAAACAACAAAGTGACTGCTATATAGTAGATTTTAGGGTCATACTGATTTCAGTGTGTTATAGAGACTTCCTAATAAGGAATCTTAGAAGTGTTCGTTGGTGAATAACAACAAACCTTATCGTGAACGTTCACAGTATTGGGGAAATCTTTCACTTGACGAGCTACTTTTAAGATTCAAACAATGGTTATTTAGCTTTTATATGGCTATAGAAACTTGTGACACCGAATGGCATTCAACTTGACAGGCTAAGGTATACAAACGTCGACTTCAGTGGTTTATTTTACTAGTTATTAGCTTTGGATTATGTACTCCATCGGCTAGGCTTGCTAGTCTTATCGCCTTTTCGATGGTATGCTTTGTTGGTTGGTTATATATAACAAACAGACATGCAATCAGTATAGTATGCATAGTAAATGGTTAAATTGTGAAGTGTTTGCTCATAAGCCAATATGTTACACGACCACATAGTAGCAGATACCGTGAGTCTTGCACAAAGCCGATCGCATGTTGGATTCTCTATATTTTAATATGATTATTACTGTCATACTGAAACTGTGCAACTATTTAGCCGTTCAGGATCATTGTTTAAAAGAATATATAAATTGGCAGATGATATCCGGATCCCAGGACTTGTTTGTCAATTGGATACTAATTACCTCCTCCAAGGATGTTATGCTTTCGTCGTGTTTGTCTGTGTGTCTGTCACCAAGATAACACATAAAGCTATTAACCGATTTGGACGAAATTAGCAGGGATTGTTAGGTATGTTAGGAGGAACAGATGATTAACTTTTAATTTTGTTTATCTCCCTCATTTTTCTCAATGCCATAACTCAAAAATTTAAGTGATGGATGGATTTTTATTAAATTTACATGAATTGTTATGTATATAACAAAGAGTAAAGGACCAAATTTTGGTAATGATCCGTTTGTTCATTCGTTTGCCACTGTTTTAATTTATGCTTGTTAGCACAATAACTAAAAAATAAAGAATGGATCTTTACGAAATTTATAGGGGTTGTTAGTAATATTAAAAGACATGAAGGATTAAATTTTGGTGCAGATCGGTTTGTTCGTTTGTATGTTTGACTCATGTTTGTCATAACGCTTTTTAGCAGTATAACTCAAAAAGTTATGAATGGATCTTCAAGAAAATTGCACAAGCTGTTATTACTATCAAGAGGCACAAATGATTAGATTTTGGAGTTCATACAGAGAAAATTATGGTTTCAGAGCCAATTTGAATTTTTGCTACCGTTGCCTCGCATGGCGGAGGTATGCGCTCTTAGAGTGCTCTAGATAAGATAATTCTTTGGTCGTGAGGGTGCCAAAGTTTATTATTCACATTTGATTTGCAGAGCTTATGTGTATTGCATTTTTTAAACTTGCTGCATTTTTAAAGGAATAAATTGCGCAAAACAGCCAAAGGCGAACTCCCCTCATTTCAAGGCTAGCCTGCCACGCACTGTCGTTGTGCGTTGTTTGACTATAATTATTGTTATTCGATGTTCAGCACAACAACAATTTCTATTTTTGTTTTGGACCATGAAAAGAAAACACTAGCCGCACAACAGCTATATAGTCTTCAATATAGCGATTTGGCATGAGCAACATAATAGACGAAGTAAATTTGTTTGTCAAATAAACATTGCTTTCCGACCACCAGACGAATCGTTCCAACATCATCACAGTGATAATGTACGGGCAAACATGACAACGTTCGTGAGCTAACATACGCTGATGAGAGTGAAATAACTTGAGAGGTTACAAGGTCTAAAATAATAGTTTCAATGTTAACAGGTACAATAAAGTGAAAACGTCGGCATTGGCTGCAATCTATACTCGTTTCTTATTTTAGTCATCAAACGCACCTATAATTAGTGATAACACAAAGTTCTCCGAATACCTACCATGTTCTGACAATCAATTTATTGATTTTCTCTTGGAACAGCCACGGTATGACCTGGTGATGTTAACGTTAATGGTAAATTACTCTTAATGAACGAAAGTAAAGTACGCATCAAGTGACCGTAGCGCTCTTCTAAAACAGGCCAGTATGTTGCAAGTCCATCTTGCTGCACCAGTTCACTCTAGTGCTGCTGAGGATCAAGATCCAGATAGACGATATCGACCTAAATCCTCTAAGTTCATGATGAGGACACGTGCATTAAATAACCTGCTGACGGTCATTAGGCTCTTGGGCCATTTCTCGTATCGAGGAAAGTTTCCAGTTAACAAAATGAGGCGTTCTCGTATCTTGCAACGCTATTGTACAGTTTTGCTCCTTATTGCCATTGCTTTCATCTTAGTAAAAACGGTGAAGAGCACGCTACAACTAGACATGACTGACCTGCTTTGGAGCCACTTTATTGCCTTCATGGGCTTTGCCATAAAATTGGTATCGTACGCATCATTTGACAGGTTTTCGTTTATCCTGGAGAGGTTGTCACTTATAAAGCAGTCGCTCCCGTACCCAAGCTTCTGCCCTACCCGATCCTGCGCTAACGATGCACTCATGTTCGTTTTCCCCGTGTTTGCAGTTGGCTATTTGATGAATGTCCTCTATTTTCATCTGATAAAGACTATTTCCCATGATGTTATCTATGAAATTACCGAAGCCGTTGTGACGTTCTACACTTATGCGGTGCCCTATTTTTACGGTGCTTTGTCCTACTTGATCTTCTATTTCTTGGGAGATGCGCACAGACAGATTGTGGATAACTTGAAAGAGTGTTGCTGTAAGCAATACCAACTGGAATCGCTGCCGGCTGAGCAGGTTCCACTGCCGCATGAAAAACGTTGCGGAGAGATAAACACCTTAATCAGGGTGCAACCTGCTACTGCCTATCAAAAAGCAAGTAATTGGGTTAGAAACAATGAAATCATTGATCAATATACACAGGCTGGATGCTTCTCTTCTGGGAATTTTCGAGACTCTGAAAAAGCACGTCTAGTAAACAACGAATTGCGGGCAGCGGAAAAGCTCCAGTATCTCATCGACGACACAGCAACCATATTCTTTGAATTTGGATCAGTCACCTTCACCATGATCACAAGTAAGTGCTTTTAGTAAGAATTACACAGGCACAATGCACGGCAGTAATCTATTATGTGACACTTTAGTCTTTCAAACATTTGCTCGTTGAAAATACTGCCAGATGCACTGCCTGTAAGAACAAATCCTCATAGAACCATCAAGGACAGAGATTTCCTACGTGGAAGACACTAGTCCGTGAGGTTTGAAATTAGTTCGATGCTTACCTATAAAGTTACAGATGAATATCAATACGGAAAGTTTTCGTCCCGGTCGAGTTGATAAGTAGCAAAGCAAGTATCATGAGATTAAAAAAACATACTCACAGGTGAATCACATTTACAAGAAAGCTATTGGTCATGCAATCAATTGCCCTCGGCTGGATTAAGCATGTGTGAGGCCTGGGGCCAGCATGGACGGCTAACTCTCTTTCAAACTCCCCTTCTAGTAGCTTAACTCATAATATATAACCCATTTATTCACCAATATGCAAGGTAGATGCATAACTTTCACAAGGGAAGGGATAGGCTTGTCTTTTCTGCTGCTTTTTCTCATTTCCTGTGATCTTGACCTAAAAGCCATTTCCAAAGATCCATTCAACCGTTTTTACACTCAAAATTTAAACGCAGTTTGCTCCTCTTTTCACTTACAGGACCTTTCAAACTGCTAAAAGAGTGAGTGATACGATGTCGTTGTACAGCTAAAAATAACAAAAATACATCAATATTACCGTACCTGATAGGGCTACACGGTCGCTACTTGTAAAGCCTACAATAAATGGACTAGGATAGCCTGCCTTTATACGTCGAAGGACGGGCTATATGGGCTGGGAAATCTCGAAATTAGAAATTTCGACAGTAGGGCCGCACTCAGTGTGAAATTTGCACTTAACTTTGTTTCTTTTGTCTAGGACATATTCATGTCTATGATTCGCACTAGGCTTGGTCAGGATCTCGAGTTCAGGTTACACGGTAAGACTTTTTTTGAAGTGTAAATAGCAGATGCTTAGAGCGGAAGTGCATTAGTAGTTGACCTCATATGAATGACTTCCTATGAAGTACGCTGATTAATGCGTATTTCAGAATGAACATATATAATACTACTGTCGCATTTCTCAACCCCTGAAAAAAGGTCCAGTCTTGTCTGACTGACGGTTTGCCCTGTAGTGGCGAGAGATACAGAAAGTTCGACGCCAATCGCACGTCTTTCTAACAGTCAGGGTGTTCTCATGTCAATTCCGGTGGTAAAGTGTTCACGATTAATTCCTTTTGTTTCTAGTTCTAAGACTTGATTCAGTGCTGTGAAGATGAAGCAACATCATTATATACTTATTAGCATCCTCTTAATTTACTGGTAGCACATTCAAAAATAGTAAAAATTGGGTGCATTTATCATCCATTGTCCCCCAAGGATGATGGTACTTAACAGGTTAGCGCACGCGGAGGGAAAAAGCTGTCGGACACTCCGGACAATAAGTTTGTGACGTCACAAGAGGCTCGTGCGTTGATAAATAGCCATTGTCCATTGTTTCATCATATCCCATTTGCGTCTTGAGAATGTCCTACAGTCTTTATGGTTGCACAGAAATACGTACCAAAGCATCTACAAAATTTTCAGCTTTATGAAGAATAAAATTTTAAAAGAGCTCTTGACTTACGATTGTAAAAGAGCAGATGAATTCAATCCGGCAAATGCCGACATGTGTCAGAAGCACATTTGCAGTCAAGTTTACCGTCTTTAAAATGCAACAAATGAAGTGAGTTTTATCGAAAGTAAGATTGCATTCGGAAGATGGAATCATATGAGTGAATACCTCAATATTTTCGATTTATTTACGTTTTCTAGCAATGACCTGCTATTCTCCATAATTTCAAACCACCGCAACAAAAATTGATTCAAGATTTGTAAGAAGAAACGTCAAAGCAAAAGTCTATTTTCCTTCCGGCCAAGTAAAATCACAGCAAAAGTCCATATATACTACACAAAATCTGTACAATTGATCGATAAAAATCAGAAAAAAAACTTCTATACGCTGCTCGCGTTACAGCAGTATAACAGTAAGGGCGCTGGCACACCAAATGCAGTTCAGCGAGAGGCTGGCAGGCTGTTTGTCTCTTTGTTTGTCTGTCTGTCACCAAGATAACTCAAAAAGTTATGAAACGATTTGGATGAAATTTACAGGGATTATTTGGTATGTTAGGAGGAACAGATGATTAACTTTTGGTGAAGGTATGTCCAGCCGTTTGTTTGTTTGTCTGCGTCATTTTTCTCGATCCCACAACTCAAAAAGTAATGGATGGATTTTAATGAAATTAACATGAGTTGTTAGGTATATAACAAAGAGTAGATGATCAAATTTTGGTAATGATCCGTTTGTTCGTTCGTTCGTTCGTTTGCCACTGTTTTAAATTTTATGCTTGTTAGCACAATAACTCAAAAAATAATGAATTGATCTTTATGAAATTTATGGGAGTTGTTAGTAATAATAAAAGACATAAACTAGAGCACTCAGAGAGCGCATACCTCCGCCAAGTGAGCCAACGGTGGCAAAAATTCAAATTGGCTCTGAAATCATAATTTTCTTTGCATAACCTCTAAAATCTAATCATTTGTGCCCTTTTATATTAATAACATCTTGTTCAATTTTTTTGAAGATCCGTTCATAACTTTTTGAGTTATACTGTTAACAAACGTTATGACAAATATGAGTCAAACATACAAACGAACCAACCGATCTGCACCAAAATTTGATCATTTATGTCTTTTACCATTACTAAAAACTCCTATAAATTTTATAAAGATCTATTCATTATTTTTTGAGTTAATGTGCTAACAATCATAAAATTAAAAACAGTGAGAAACGAACGAACGAACAAACGGACCATTACCAAAATTTGGTAATCTACTCTTTTTTATATACAACTCATGTTTGTTTCCTCAAAATCCATTCATAACTATTTGAGTTATGGCATCGAGAAAAATGACGTAGACAAACAAACAAACAAACGGATGGACATATCTTCACCAAAAGTTAATCATCTGTTCCTCCTAAGAAACCTAACAATCCCTGTAAATTTCATCTAAATCGGTTCATAACTTTTTGAGCTATCCTGGTGACAGACCGACAGAGAGACAAAGAGACAGACAAACACGACGAAAACATAACCTCATTGGCGGGGGTAATGATCAAATTTTAGTGCAGATCGGTATTGTTCCTTTATATGTTTGACTCATATTTGTCATAACGTTTGTTAACAGTATAACTCAAAAAGTTATGAACGGATCTTCAAAAAAATTGAACAAGCTGTTATTATTATGAAAAGGCTCAAATGATTAGATTTTGGAATTTATGCAAAGAAAATTATGATTTCAGAGCCAATTTGAATTTTTGCTACCGTTGGCTCACTTGGCGGAGGTATGCGCTCTCAGAGTGCTCTAGTTTTCCTAATAAAATATACCTGAAACACCACAGTTTCGTGGGTATCTCCGTTGCTGAGGCATTACCGAAGGTAGTGGTATATGTATTAAGTGATATTTCATTGTGATAGCTAGTTTATTGAATGACTTTCTCTAAGAGTAAAGCAGTAGGATCGAGAGCAGTCTGAGACTCAACCTCTTTCCTGCTCTCCTCTAGAATGACTGACTGCATTGCTGCCAGAGAAAGTACCAACAGTGTGTATAGAAAGGTACCAAAATACAACATGTACCACATAGGTTCACACTGATCTAAATATGCAAATTAATTCTTCATCGATAGTACCAAATTGTCATATTTTGTAAGTAAATAGTACCAAATGTGAAGATAAATTGAGAATATTACTAATTAGTACTATATAATAATTCACGTCGTGTTTTTATTTATTTATAACTCCATTTATATCTTTCCTGTCACGCTCTATGTGAATAAGATAGGAGAAAATTCAAGTGCCGAAGACGGTATCTTGGATACGGAGGTCGCACTTGGGCGCCCCAGCTGAGGGACCTGAGCCTGCCTGCCTGACCGTGTCTGGACATGTTCATTGTTGAACGGTGCTACGGGTGATGTCGGTTCACTACGCCTCATAATAAATATACATTTTTTTAAGCAGAAAGGTGAATTTTCATTTAAGAAAGTCTTCTGAATAGTAACAAGCACAGGAGACAGGGGTTTTTTCCTGAATTGCTAATTTTCTGCCGTCATTTATAATGACGGCTCGGGCCACTATACATAAATAAAAATACGACGTGAATTACTATGTAGTACTGATTTGACGATGTAGCATCCTCTTCAAGTATTTCATGGGCATTGGGCAGTGAACAACTATTTCATCTAGATCACAGTCTTTCTTCGAGACTGTATATTTCGCTTCAGAGGCCGAAATTTGAGCACTTCAATGAAGCAGAGAGTATTATGGATACGGAGCACTAACATTGCATATAAGCAGACTGGACGGGCATCCAAGTGTATTGAAATGGTTTGAACGAAGACATGCTATCAATGGAGAGATGAAGCACCTATGGGGCACAGTGACAAGAAAGATTTGAAGCAGAAGGGTTAAAGAAGGAAAATAAGAGTTTCTAATAAGCTTGAGGTGGAAAATGTGGAAACGGCAAGTCAAAGAAGAGAGCAAACATATTGATTACTGCGTGAATTTTTTCACCCACGGGTCCACTAGTTTCATCATAATTGATAGCTCAAGCTGTGCATTCTGTACGGGGGCTATCGTCTTGTCATAGAAATCCATCAATCCAATTTTGTTGATGGCAACTTTTGGCAGTTTGAAGTTTTTGTAACATTTGCTATGCCACTTTAGGCCATATTTTGCAGTAAGCATAGCTCATAGCATAGGCAGTTACATTTAGTTTCTAACTATATTTTTCTCGGCGTTCATGCTGCTTAATTAATAATGTTCGACTTCGGCAGTCGAATGGGGTAATATAAGGTTTACAGCAAACGCTGCCACATCCCTAAATTGGCTTCTTCCGGAACTACAAAAAAAAAAAAACTAATGATTTGTAAGCTGTGATATCATTAAATTCATTCAGTTATAAGCTAAATTTGCAATCAGTAGTTAAATTTTAATTGAAATAAGGAACTATAACATTCTCCACTACGTTTGTACCCCTAGTGCGATGTATCCCTGCTTTAGTATCGGATTTGGTATTTTGGCACAAGTCGTCCAGATGTTCATCGGAATTGAATGTTGTATGGCAGCAAATATACATACAGTAGCTGACTTGAATTCCACCCACAGTTCATTTACTACAGATAGTTATGTCAAGCAATAGAGCCCGCAGCACCTGCAGTTGCAGCATAGTGGCGTTACACAAAAATGTATCAGCCAATATATAGCGTCACTCCTTTCGCAACGGGGCAACCTGGGTAATGCCAAGACAGGGGCATCTTTTGTAATTTCCAATATGGCGTCGTGTGTGCGAGAGGTTAAGTGTGTGTCACGATTGTTTATCACATAAACGTTGGTAAAATTGTTCCGTTGCAGTTTATTAAGCTTCTCAAATTTGTATAACATTCTACTTTATAACTTGTTCTTATGCAAAGATTTCTTTGTGAACGAAAATCATGTAATTTTGTATTTGTAAACTCTTGCGAATCATTCTATTCTGCGCAAAGAATTGGCTTCAACCTAGGCAAACATTTTCTCAGTTCTTTTTTATGGCGCTTCAAATCAATATGCAATACAATGCATCAAATCTATGGTCTATTATTTTCCTTTACTTATGTAATTAAGTGTATGGCCAGTTTGAGTAGTTCCAATTTGAGGTAATAGATGATAAACGGTTGGCGGAAAAGTCTTGCTGGTATACTGCCGTACAAGGAGCTGCCGCTCTCAGCCTCATTTGTTTACACCAGCATAGTGATGTGGCAGTCGTTTATTGGCTGAAATTGATGCCAGTCACGGCGGTCACTGATTGGCTGAGATGGTGTCACGGCGGTAGCTAATTGACTAAGATTGGGCGAAAGGGTGTTCCCTTGGAGCTGACATAATTATCTGTAGTAAATGAACTGTGCTTCCACCTTAGTTGTCTCATTTTTTTCAGAAATGTATATAACTCGCAAAAGAAGTACTCTGACATGGATTGCGAGTTTCTGCTTTTTGATGAACTTTTGAGGGTACTTCGATTTTTTTCACTCATTGCGAGGCGAAGGATATGCTTAATTACTTAAAAAGTTTAACCGTCACTAAGAATATGGATCATAATATAATAGACATGCCATTGCATTGAATAACTCCTGTACAGAAAAATGATGCGAAGGCGATAACTCGATCAATCTCACGATGAACGAATGAAATACATGTTTGGTACGGTCGGCAGACTTACAATTTTCCTTCAATGTTGCAATAATCAACGAAGGAAAATTTTAAAGCGCGCGTGATTTACGATTTGTCAATAGCATTAAATTCGTCATATAGTGTTTGATAGGCAGAAAAATGTCACAAAAGCTAAAAAGTCAAATTTTCTCCTTTTTCCTGCAAAATGCGAAACCAATTTTTGCATGCTCAGCCTCCCAAAATGCTAAATCTAGCCTAAAAATGCTAAATTGGCAACACTGCAAAGCTGCACCTTCGCACCTGCTATGTTACTCGTGGTGTGTAGGCATACTGCCTGCCAGCCTACCTGCCTGCCTGCCAGCTTTCTCGCCTGCCTGCCAGCTCAACTGCTTCTGGTGTGCCAGCGCCCTAAGTCTCGATCGCGTCCTACTCGTGTTAACTAACTTACAAGAAAATACCAAACCAGTTCCCCACATCTAAATTGTCTTCCTGAACGATGTTATTGAAACAGGCGAATGTTAAATCCATAATTTTTTCTAATGGTGTTGTAGTTTTTACGAGTGAGGACTAGAAATATTAACGAAGTAACAGCTTAGTTTCACATTTTACGAATGCGTGCCTGTTACGGAAAAACAACCTAAATAATCATTAAATATTACGACAATTTGGCCAACAGTATCACGTTGATCATTGCTATTTCTAAGCTAACTGTGGTATTCCTAATTCATATCTAAATTATGGTAGGCAATTACTAGTCTTCGACTGTGCTACGATCACATCCTCTCTTGCAACGTCATTGCTCCAACTGTCTCCATGGTACTTCTGCCACGTACGGTAGTGCGTAACCTGTTCCACATCATCATCCTCGCATTGTCCCTACTGATAGTCTTCAGCTTACCACTCCTATTCTATCCCACTTAATTTTTTTTTATTTCATTTTGATATTTGCAAGCTCAGAAAAAAAAAATCACTCCTATTCGAATTTGTTAACCGCATATCTAATTTTGTTATTACGAACTTCAATTATTTGCATAGATTGTCAAATTGCACAACATTTTCACCTTCATGTTTTTTTTTTTTTGTAGAGTATCAAGAAATGGTTGCAACCACATCTAGGTAAAATTACTTGTGTTCAACTATATATTTCTCAAAACCCTATATGCTTTGTAATAGTTCGTATTCCCGCAATCTAGGCTCAAATATTAGTCGACCGTCGGATTTCAACTAATATGGTAACGAAGAGGTTAGAATTTCACGTGGAATGACAATGTTCAAATTGCATCAAAATCTTGCTCTCAAAAAGCTCTCTGATAGCTGCTTATCTAAATTCTTGCGCACTGACAAGCTAACTCGACAAGGTGAGAAGTCAATAGATACCTTAGCTAAATTTAAAATCGAAGAAGACTTTCATATTGCCATGTTACCGGAGACCTGACCTGGATTGATGAGCATGATACCGAGAGTTACATCCAGTGGAAGCAGTGCAAGGCTTCTCAGGTATTCTGCTTGAATACTGAAAATGTTGGCATATAGCCAGCTGTGCAAGAAATAGCCACCATTTTCTAAAATCTACTAGGCATGATTCTGACAATCCTGAAAATGTAAGTCCTGCCGGAAGAGCTAATACATGTGAAATAGTTTATTGAAGATGATAACGTCTTTGTTAATGGAAACCACAGCTGCAGTTGCACCGAGGAATATCTTTGCTTCACTACAATGCACGAGCTCACTGCAAGGTTTCACGAGCTTTAGTGCTATTTTAGTGAGAAATAGGGTCGCACCCTCCCTACAGTCCTGTTCTTGTTCCTTCAGATCCTTTTCCGAAAAACATCAAAAAGTACTTGGAAGGGGCACGATCTAAGTGTGCTCATGGGTCACAGGACAGTGCAAAGAATAAAACGTAGATTTTTAGAGAGGCGAAACCTGACTTTCAGAATACTTGGATGGAAAATATTTTTCAGAAATAATCTAGATACTAATATTAATTACAGGTACTCATTGAAAAACAACTAAAGCTTTTATTCACGCTTTCAGGTGAATTTTAGAAGCACAAGTTACGCTTGACATTAAATCTGGCTTTGTAATCCCTTTCATATTACTTTCAGCTTACTGCATGGGAGCAATCATATTTAGCCTCTTCATAACAACGGAGCGAGTAATGCGTGGTGCAGATATTCGCTTCTTAGAACCATACGTTGCCCTATACGCTCTCAGCGTCCTCGCCCTCGTCTCCAACGCCACTTACTACTTCAACCAACAAGTAAGCTGTCGGGTTGTGCAGCAAATTGTTCATTCTTTGCATGACTGTTGAATCTGTCTAGAGTGTTAGAGTTGAGCTTCCCCGTGAAGATTATCACATGGTATGTAAAAGAATACGGACTTACATCCTGTTTCGTCTGTTTCATTGTTAACAAGCGAGCAGCTCCTACAACACTACACTATAAATGGCACCTCAACCCTTAGTGGGGCAGTGAGTACCCAGAGTTCCGCAAAAACCAACTGGATCTGCGTACGGTAAAGACCGCCGCAGAGTAGGTATCTGTGAATCCGCTTTGGGGCACCCAAAAATGTATAATTTAGTTCAGGAAACGGTCAAGCAGTAATTCAACACTAGTTGAATACGTAGGCCTAAGCGATATACAGAGGCGATGTCAAGTAAACGTGATTTTCATAAACTGATCTTCATATCTAACTTTTCAGCTCTTCTAAAATAATTTAATTCACTGCGCGTTAAGGTCAATAAGAATTGATTGATTTCCATCATCTAAAATTAACTGAAAGCAACGTTTCGATGCAT
This sequence comes from Parhyale hawaiensis, assembly GCA_001587735.2. NCBI lineage: Eukaryota > Metazoa > Arthropoda > Malacostraca > Amphipoda > Hyalidae > Parhyale > Parhyale hawaiensis. Next base: position 2,269,336 of record LQNS02000155.1, read on the forward strand.
TTCGAGCATCATCTTCAGGCTGTAATTTCATTGGTTAGTTCGATAATGCTATTTTTCTATATTTAGTTAGTGTGAGGCGTGTTTATATGTGAATAGTGTTTGTGAAGGAAACTACGCAGTAACTTTATATCGTCTATTTTATAACTTCGCCATTTACTAGGTTCTTTGCCAGTTCCAATCTGTATCTCTGTTTTACAGCCTGAAGATGATGCTCGAAATGCATCGAAACGTTGCTTTCAGTTAATTTTAGATGATAGAAATCAATCAATTCTTATTGACCTTAACGCGCAGTGAATTAAATTATTAAACTGACCTTCAAGTAGTTTCGTAAACTGCAAGTGGGCAACGCAGTATCCTCCCCTTTGCAACAAGGGGCCGCTGACATCGTAATTATTAAGCAAATTCATCACTCAAAAAAAAAAAAAAAAAAAATTGTGGGCATTCATTTTTTCGTTTAGAGCATGAAAGGTAATTAGAGTTTGCCCAGTTCAAGGTGCCAATTCTTTTTTCGACATATATATACCGCAAATATATAAAAACGGTTTTCTAGTTCCTACTCAAATAGGGAGTTATCCGGAAAGAAAGCGCGCATCCTCCCGTGTGTATGAACTAAATACATTAGGGGCTCGTAAGGATTCGAGCCCGGAGCCTTGAGCATGGCAGGCGTGACCGCGAAGCCAACGTAGAAAAAGCTAAAAGGCAGCTTTCCAGGACGCGAAATACTACAGCGCTGCCCCGCTCCCCTACAGCGAGGATTTAACTTATGGCGCTTACGTACACTTATACTTACCGTGGAAGCCCGCATCTGACAAATATTTCCTTACTCAAGATATCAGATTTTAAGCCCAAGTACACCTAGTCATCCAAATGGGAAGCACGCATCTTCCATTCTATTTAAGCAACTACCGTAGGGTTTTGGCTTTCACCCAGTTGCGCGATACTTGCACTGTCAATACAGTTTACTAAATTTACGTGATGTTTAGATCTAAAATTTCCTTCAGTAACTCACTAAGAGTTCCTGTTCTTTGATGCTGATTTCACTTAGACTGATTAGAACGTTAATGGTTATACATACATGAAATTTATAATCCATACAGAGATCGAAATGTGCCTGGCAGTGGAGAGGTCTCATGACACACTGCTTTGAACTTCAGGCGAACGTGACGGTGAGTACTGATTATATTCTGTTTCTATTCTTCACAGAACCATGACAATGTATTTGTTATTCTTGCAGGAACTAGGCAATGGCTGTTGATGATAAAAGCATATGGATTGCACATTGTACGTGCGTTAGGGAAGACTTAAACAAAGAGAGTACACCTACATATGCTGACCCTTATCGCTGTATGATGGAGTTAACAAAATCTTTCACGAAATAATCTGTCTTTCTGTGAGGAATAACACTACTGGCGATGTTGCTCATTCGCAACAGTATAAGTGAAATGGTTAAATGATGGATGTTGAAGATCGCAGCCTCTGTACCCCGAGTACGTCGCCTGGTAGTAGATAGTCCTCACTTATTTATATACGAGTGATATTTTCTGGCTGTTGGGTAAGACACGTCCACACCACTGCCCTCTGAACGCGTTCGTGATATTAGCGCTCGAGTGTGTCGTGTCTTAGTGAAGACAGTTGTTTGCCCACCAAGAAATTTTGTAAATATGTGGATCGTCAAGTCAGCTGGATCAGCAAGCGTCTCCAGTGAAGCTTCAGATATGTCTTTAAATTGGAAGTGAAATAGAAGTGAGAAAGCTGAAGACGATTTAACTTGCCTAACGGACTCAGTACAGTGCAACCCAAGATAATAGTCCAACAATATATTTCGCTTAAAAGCTACTTTTTGGAGTAAATAATTATTACTCAAAATCTGAAGAAAAGTGTATCAAGCGCATGGTAATTGAGTGATATTATTATTATTCAGGAGTCCGGCTTGTAAAATGATAAAGATGCAATTTTTCACACATTCTAACAGATTAATTAAACCACAAAGTTAGACTCAGGCGTAAAAATAAAAACTGCAAAGGAGTGTGGAGGATTAAATTTAACCAATCCACTACGAAAAAAAGAGCAAGAAAAAATTCAACTAAGAGATTAACTGAACTGCAAAGAAACACATGTTATTTTTTTAGTGTAAGGACCGTTACATCGGATGACGTTGAAAATCCATCAATCACTTAATATTTTAATAATCATTGTAACGTCCACAGCCGCTGGAAAAATTTGCAGGGCTAGCGGCAATTTTTGTATCGAGGTGAGAAACTCCATAAGCGTAGATTCTCCTCTTGATGAGGGCCCACAAATTTTAATGGGTTAAAATTTAGAGAATTCAAAAGCCACGCTTCCACCTTTCTGACTTGACTCCCAGAAATGCCAGATACTCCTTATTTTTTTTGGCTCATGCAGAAGGAGCAGGTGTATTATGTTGCATAAACACAAGCTTTTTTAAGAAGAGAAATGTCTTGTCTACCAAGCCATGGAAAATGAGCTGCACTCAAACGCTGGCAATAACTAGCAGATTTGATTTTCTCTCGTTCCCAAACCATGATCGGGCCAGTAATTGTTTACTTACATGAGCGTTCTAAGAGCGCATCCCTCCGCCAAGCGAGGCGATGTAAATGATAATAATTGCATTGTTCCTGCAATCGAGGTTTACTTTTTTATCATCATCAAAATTTGTTCATTTGTGCCCCTTGACAGTAATGACTAGAGCCCGCATTTATTACAATTTCCGGCGTTGGCGCAATAGCTGCAATAATCGCAATAACTACAATAAGGGCAATGAGAGCTATAAATGCAATATAGTAGGCCGTGTTCACATGTTCCTCATTGTAACGTGCTCACTCAAACTATGGATGCGGCGCGTTGATTTGAGAGAAGCAACTGCAGCAAGCGCAGCAGACTCAAAATGAAGAATGCCTTTTTTTTTTGAACGCGCTACGTCATCCAAGTTCAATAAACAGAACTCATACATGATAATTCATCATCTGCAGCGTTCAAAGATCATGGACAAGTCGATATTTTTTTTTCTATCTTCACTTTAATGATCAGAATCACTGCACAATACTCCCGTTTAAGAGAAGAAAACTGGAAAAACCTGAAAATTTATAAAAATACGGACGCCATCTTTGATTTGGTAGTCCAACCGATTGCTCTGTGCTAATTTCTCTTCTGTCAGTTTATCAGCCTATAACTATTTTTGAAATAGGCTATTCCCATCAAAATCATTTTGTAAGATTATGGGATACGTATGTGACCTCAAACCGATGCAAAATATAAGCGAAAATGTAAAGAAACGATATCATAACTGAACACGCAGCGTCATTCATGTGAATGAAGCACACTTCTACGGGTGGACAGAGACAAAAAGTAGTTTACGCACAGCTCGTGTTCAGTTTCATGATTGAACGCGTTACGATGAGGGACGTGTGAACTCATGGCACTTATTATCACTGCCACGCGTTACAACACTTCAAACGCCATGACAATTGGTTCCCTTATCAATTATAGTTCCATGTATTTGTTGGGGTAGAAATATAATTAGGTTGCAAAATCTGACTATCAAATTTTTATAAACCTTTTCGTTCCGGGAAAACGTTATGAGAACAGATAAAGCGGGATATTTGCAAGAAACATTCTTGCCAATGGGAAGAAACGTCAATTAGCACAAGCGCAAAATGTATGCCTACTGATAATTGGTATTTGGAAGTGAAATAGGTGTCCGTTGGTCCACTGACATGCTATTCCCGTTTGCTTTCCGACATTTTTTTTTTTGTCCTTCAAATTTGTTGCTGTATTTGCCTTTTCTTTGTTTCCTATGTCTTCCCCTCGTATTGCTTAGTTGCAATAAGTGCAATTTTTAGTTGTAATAAGAGAAAATTTTGGGTGCGATATGAGCAATTTTGGGGTGCAATATGAGCAATTTTTAGGTGCAATAAGTGCAATTTTTTGGAACTGTCACTGCAATATTTGAAGCGCAATAAATCTGGGCTGTGGTAATAGCAGTTGCTGAAGATCCATCCGTAACTTCGTCAGTTATGTTCTCATAAGCAGTAAGACAAACATTAGTCAAACACACAAACGGACAAACCGATAATCACCAAAATTTGGTCTTTGTGTCTTTCAGCATTTCTAACAATTTCACGAAGATCCTTCGTAACAATTTTAGTTATGTTACTGAAAAACATAAATACAACTCCAGAAAACAAACAAACAGATCAACACAAAAACGAGGTACCTTGCTCCTAGTATCATATCCAACAATTCTTGAAAATTTCAGCCATATCGGTCCAATAGTTTTTCGGTTATGCTTCCAAGAAAAAAAAGAGGCTGGTAAAGAACAAGCGAAAAAAAGTTGACCGGATATTCACGAAAAGTTAATACTCTGTTCCTCCTAACGTGCCTACCAATCCCAGTGAATTTCATAAAAATCCGTCCATTACGTTTTGAGTCGTATTGTTGACAGATGGGCAGAGACAAACAGTCAAGCTCGGCAAAAACATAATTTCTTTGGCAAAGGTAAAGATGCCTGCCCACGATATTACTCTACCTTGATGGAGATGAAAACGTTGATCCAATTTCCCTAATCCCAAACCATCATAACCCACCCATCAGTACCATCCAAGTTGGTTCTGGTCTCATCTTGCAACAAGATAATTGCATATCCCGTTTCATGTTTATATGAACCCAGTCAACCCGCAATTATGTATGCTGCTTTGTCAATGGATGCTTTGACAAGGTTCTACTGGTGCAGTGGAACCTAGTATACTTTTTTGCGAGATTTTTTACTCATTGGCAAGGCCTGCATTAAAAATGCACTTATTCGTTTGATGCTTAACTTTCCTTATATGTAGTAAGGGCATGACTTTAAGTTTTCCCTCATTTGCTTCAACTGGAGCGATCATTCAAGAATCGTTGGACTGTCACGTCTATCTAAAATTTTTTCAACGGCAGCACATGACGATCCTTTTGCAGTTTATTTCATAGTAAATATCTTTCATCTTTCAAGATTGTTGTCACTTCCCATATTAAATTTTAGTTTATTGGACTAATATCGTGCCTCACCTTCATCTAAAAAAAAAAAACAGAAACCAATGAATATTATGGCCAGAACTTCACAATGGACGGTAAACAAATATCAAAACGTCTATGTACCGCTTCGCACACTTCATTCGAATATGGGACAAGCGTTTTCGCTTAAAAAGGATTTTGAAAAATAAAATCATCGCATTTGTAGGCTGAACTACGGGAACGTGCGTTCCGTTGACTACATATAATGTGAGCATAAAATGCAAAGCAAGCTGCACAAAAGAAATATATAAATCAAAACACTATTTAAGATGATTTTCACAAGCCCTTTAATGGTCACAGCTCGCGGAGCATCCGCGAGGAGTAGGTAGGTAGGAATAGCCCACGGTAGCACCCTCCTTACAAAATTTGTTTCTTGTCTTTAGGCGAACAAGATCAAAGAAATACTAGAGCATCAACTGGAATTCAACGCTCTTGGGTATGGCACGGTCAACAGGGCTTTTCTTTTAAGCGTGAGTATGCCATAGAATATTTCAGTTGCACTGGGATATAAGAGCACACCAGAGAGGTAATCGTCAAATACAGTCTTTAAGGTTCAATACGACTTTACCGATGATGGGCTCGTCTTCGTTATAACCGATATCAATCTTTTCTGCACTCATTGGTAATGTCATCACTAATATGTTTAACCTAGTTTATAGTATCTAGTGTGAGTATCTCATAATTGCAGCTTTTCTTGGTTGTATTGAACAGCCTATGTTGGAGTTGTCCCTACTTCAGATAGTTATGATGTGAGCTTTTTCCAATTAGTGCTTTACCTTTTCATTATTAAAAAAATATCCTCGAATGATAAAGGTGGAAAATTTTCAATGGTTATCACGAATACACAAAAGAAGAAAACACCTCATTCATGACATTGTTCTCAAAACTCTTTGTTATATGGTGGAAGCTGATAGTGTACTAACGACATCTACTGCATACATTAATGACTACATATTTTTTGCAGGTAGTCAATGGGGTCTCTACGTACCTGGTGATAGCTCTCCAGTTTCGACTTTCTAGCAACTGATCGGCGCTGGATTTCGAGATACATGAAATTGTTGCTGATCTCGACTATCAATGCGCTGTAAAATAGAGCGAACACGCTATTTTCATTGCATCTCTTCACAAGGAAAATGTTTGCTACGGTAGATCTAACTGATCTAGATCAGTCCACATGTAAAACAAAGCAAGACCTCTATTCTAATTAGTAATTGCATCGCTTTGCAAGAAAATGTTAGGTGTTGTAGTTCTGACTATTTTAGAATATCAATGCACAAGTAAGGCACAGCATGTGCAACACTTTTAGTGTATTTCTTCACAAGGACGCTATTAGTGGCGGAGCTACTCTTTAGAGCTGTAATACGGGAGATTGGATTGGAAACTAGTTAACGTGATCCCGATAGATAAGAAGGGAGGCAAGAAAAGCCCCAGCAACTATCGACCAATCACTCTTACATCGGTCATCAGCAAAACTACCGAACGCCTCCTGAGGAAGCGCATCACTGATCACCTGAGGATACACCAGCTCATATCCGACACTCAACACGGCTTCCGAAATGAAAGAAGCTGCTCAACAAACCTACTTGACTTCTTTCCGAAAGTTCCGGAAATTAAAGATGAAGAAAAGGTGTGGACGTCGTGTATCTAGACTTCCTAAAACCTATTGACAAAGTCCCCCATCAACGGCAAATGAAAACATTATAAGCCCATGGTATCGTGGGAGACTATTTACGTTGGATCAGAGCATGGTTTAGAGGTCGGCAGCGGCGAGTGAAGCTTGTGGGAGAGATGAGCTACTGGACGCAGGTATCATTAGAGTTTCCACAAGATAGCGTGCTTGGCCCACTTCTGTACATAATTTGCATTGATCTTAACTATGTCATCTGCCAGGAAACTATGTCATCCTGCCAGGAAAAGAGCTGAGCTCCAACAAGACCTTGACCACTTTTGGATTGGAGCACTGCCCGGCAGATGAACTTTATTGTCGACAGATGTTCAGTAATGCACGTAGGGCCTGAGAACCCTTCGACCCAATTGAAAATGAACGGTACAGAATTCGCTGCTGTCACGCAACAACATGACTTGGGAATAACTATTACAAACAAACTACAACACAATCAGCAAGTTGACAGGAGTGTGAAAATAGCGAGCAGAGTACTGGGATTCATCACCAGGAATTTCGAATGCAAGTACAAGGACATCATCATTTCTTTTGCCACGGCCTTTGTGCGACCACACTTGAGCTTTCTGTTCAATTCTGGTCGCTACGAAATATTTAATCGGTCTCTAAGAACCGGAAAAGTGTCGCAAGATTGGAAACTGTGCCTGCGCGGTGTTGGGGGTCTTACTTTTGTGTCGTCGGTGACCTCCAAACACGCTTAGGCACGTGCACTGGTTCGCGTTGCCGCTGCTCAGGCAAGCGACACAAACATAAGTCTCTATTGTATCATACAAGGATTCCCAACTGGAATTACTTACAGACACTTACTATATATAGTCTGTAGGTATACCTGTATCTTCAGTGATCTCCTATCACTTATATCTGGGATACTTCAGGATTCTTCACGGACAACCGTAGGTTCGCCAGTTGCTGGTAGTAACACACAGAGTTACTCGTATTCCATATATTTATAGTCTGTAGCACAGGTTATCACTGACAGTTCGTTCAGGTAGTCTACAGCACTATGCCATATACATACATTGGTGCACTATGCGAATGTCTATTGCACAAGCACTGCATAGCACTGCATATTAGCTCCTCTAGCGGTATGTTTCAGTGTTACACCCGCGAGCACCGACCGGTGTTGGTCGTCGGCACAGGCAATGATCTGCCTGCTAAGACTAGTATTTACGGCCTATCAACGGCGTGTCACATCTTCTGGTGCATCGACGTCGTAACAAAATTAGCTAACGTGATACCGGTACATAAGGAGGGGGATAAGAAAAGCTCCTACAACGATCGACCAATCAGTCTTACATCGGTCGTCAGCAAACCCATCGAACGCCTCTTGAAGTAGCGCATCACCTGTGATGCATCAGCTAATATCCGACACCCAGCACGGCTTCCGAAATGGAAGAAGCTGCTTAACAAACCTATTGAACTTCTTCTTTCCGAAAGTTACCGAAATTAAAAATGAAGCATTGGGTGTGGACCTCGTGTATCTAGACTTCCAAAAGGCATTTTACAGTGTCCCCCGTCAACAGCTAGTGAAAAAAAATTGGAAGCCTATGGCATCCAAGGAGACATTTTACGTTGGATCCGGGCATGACTTACGGGTCGGCAGCAGCGAGTGAAGCTTGAAGGCAATACGAGCGAGTGGACTCATGTATCATCAGGGGTTCCACAGGGAAGCGTGCTTGGCCCACTTCTGTTCTCAATTTATATCACTGGTCTCGATCTTAATATCCGTAGTAAAATCAGTATATTTGAGGATGATACTAAACTATGTCGTCCTAACACGAAAAGAGCCAAGCTCCAGCAAGACCTTGACCACCTCATGGTATGGAGCACAACGTGGCAGATGAGCGTTAATGTAGAAAAATGCTCAGTAATGCACATAGGGCGGGAAAACCCTTCAACCCCATTGAAAATTAGACTACATAGATTAAATTAGATAGGCAGCAGTAGACGAACCAACAGGCCCATTCTCAAAGAAACACCGAAACTTGTCCGGCGCTTTATGACGTATTGCCCTTATGTTAGTAGGATATAAAAGACTGGGGAAAAGAGAAGGAAAAAAAGAGGAAGGAGAAGAGTCTCAGCAAAAGAGACGATCATGAATGCTCTCAATCATGGACAATAACCGCTGGTATGCGGAGTTAAAGATGTTAGACAGTGCAGTTGGAGCGGAAGAGAGAAGAAGACCGATTTAAGAAGCCTCGGAGGCTTTGGCCGTTAAGAGTGTGCGGCTCCTGGAGGAGGAATCCTTAGCTGTGGGGGGGGGGGGTCTCTCCCAATGTATGTCAAGACCATTTTTAAACGCGTTGACTGATTCCGCACTAGCAAAGTCGGAAGGATGTCTATTCCAAATACTGACTATGAAATACGGAAAGAACTGCTGACTTGAGGTCGTTCTTCGAGCTTTGTGCTTGAGTTTTTGATCATTGTTTCTCAAGCGGTCATTGAGGTCTCTTTCAAAGGGTCCCGTTGTAGGTACATCGTTGAAGCCATTCAAATACTTAAATGCTTCTATTAGTTGCCCCTGAGTCGTCTTTGCTCGACAGAGATCAGACCAAGTTCCTTTAGGCGACATTCATACGGCTTGTTTCGCAGCTGGGGTATTAATTTCGTTGCTCTGCGTTGGACTCTTTCCATGTTATCGATATCTTTGCACAAATGTGGCGACCAGAACTGAACAGCAAACTTTAAGTGTGGCCGCAGTAATGCCATGTACAATGGAACGATGATGTCCTTGGACTTGTATTCAAAATTTCTGGTAATGAATCCGAGTACTCTGCTTGACATTTTCACGCTCATGTCAACTTGCTGACTGTGCTGTAGTTTGTTTGTAATTGTGATTCCCAAGTCACAATGTTGGGTGACAGGAGCCAATTCCGTTCCATTCATTTTTAATGGGGTTGAAGGGTTCACAAGTCCTACGTGCATTACTGAGCATTTGTCGACATATGTCGACATCTGCCACATTGAAGGGTTCACAAGCCCTATGTGCATTACTGATCATTTGTCGACATCTGCCACGTTGCGCTCCATTCCATGAGGTGGTCAAGGTCTTGTTTGAGCTCGGCTCTTTTCGTGCCAGGATAACATAGTTTTGTATCATCCGCAAATTTGCTGATGTTACAACGGATATTAAGATCAAGATCATTGATGCAAATTGAGAACAGAAGTAGACCAAGCACGCTACCTTGTGGAACCACTGATGATACCTGCGTCCAGTCGCTCCTTTCTCCTTTGAGCTTCACTCGCTGCTGCCGACCTGTGAGCCATGCCTCGATCCATCGTAAGTAGTCTCCCTGGATACCATGAGTTTCCAATTTTTTCATTAGCCGTAGATGGGGAACTTTATCAAAAGCCTTTTAGAAATCTAGATACACAAGGTCTACACCCTGCTCTTCATTTTTAAAATCCGTAATTTTTGAGAAAAAGTCCAGAAGGTTTGCTAAGCAGCTTCTTCCATTTCGGAAGCCATGCTGAGAATCGGATATGAGCTTGTGCATCCTCAGGTGGTCAGTGATGCGCTTTTTCAGTAGGCGTTCAATAGGTTTGCTGACGACCAATGTAAGACTGATTGGTCGATAGTTTCTGGGGCACTCAATGAAACATGGATCAATCTTTCAAACAAGAATTTGGAAGCAGAGGTCGCATTGAAAGGTTACAAATTGTTCAATATAGACCGACCCACAGAAACTGGCATATGAGGGGGTTCAATAATATATATATCAA
>LQNS02000155.1:2281102-2316994 GCA_001587735.2 Parhyale hawaiensis
TGATATATATATTATTGAACCCCCTCATATGCCAGTTTCTGTGGGTCGGTCTATATTGAACAATTTGTAACCTTTCAATGCGACCTCTGCTTCCAAATTCTTGTTTGAAAGATTGATCCATGTTTCATAGAGTGCGATAACATCATACGCAAGAGTGGCTGCTAAAGCTTGCAGTTCATTCATCTTGTTCGTTATGCTCTGAACGTTGCCAAATAAGAATTTGACCCCAGTGTTTGCATTGATTCTCCGAGTCAGTGGTACGTTTGAAGTGTCCGATTGCTGGGAAAAGATTGGGGGCGCCAGATCAGTACGAGTATTTTCTGCGACTAGATCGTCTGTCTGAAGTTGAGCAGGGGAGATATTTTGTATTTCGGCTTGACAGTTGTTAGATTGTTTTACGTCCGCAGCTGTCTGGCGGACAACAGGTCGTTTCTCGCCTTAGCCTTGCTTCTCGTTATTCTGGTTTGGGGTGGCTGACAGGAATACGTTTTCGGAGGATGTTCCTAGTACCTGACTTTCGGGTGCAGCGATTCCCTTCTTGTGTTTGTATGCTTGAGGTTCTTGAGATTTGACCACGCTTCTTTGCTACAGGTATCTGGGACTGTGATTTATCTTTGGAGACGCTTGCAGGACTCCCGCGTTCAGCATTGGATGAGTCAAGCTCTTGGCTGGCGTTGGTAGGTTGTTGCACATCGGTGCCTTCAGACACTTAGCGGTTCGTCGATAGGATGTTAGAGACTATGGATGGTATTAGAGGTGGAGGACCCAGACGTGACATCTGCACTGATGTATCTGGAGTTGGAGTTATCTCCTCCTCGTCCGCAAGAAGCGTACTGGTGATAATTGTGTCCCCATTTCCCTTAGGATCCGCAACCTTCATCCCACTAGGTAATGAGAACTGAGGATGGCAGGGGACGGCCGCAGGGACATTGGGAGCCGTTTGTTCCATTGCAGGCAAATCGGCTGGGAGAGCGTGAAAGGGGGATAGGTGGGGTGGCTGCTCAATAATGGTCTTAGGTCTTGTGCGCAAGCCTTTTTCGAAAGCAAAGGTGGCTGAAGCTGCTGCGTCGAGCAGCATTTCTCCGAGGATATGGTGTCCAGCACCACTCAAGTTAACCCCAGCAGGTAAAAACAGTCTGCAATCGTCTTCACACGCGGGAAATGAACGGGACGGTATTGGATGCTGTCACCCAACAACGTGACTTGGGAATCACTATTACAAACTACAACACCGTCAGCAAGTTGACAAGAGTGTAAAATTGGCAAGCAGAGTACTCGGATTTATCACCAGATATTCTGAATTCAAGTCCAAGGACATCATCGTTCCCTAGTACAAGGCGTCAGTGCGGCCACACTTAGAATTTGTTGTTCAATTCTGGTCGCCACATCTGTGTTAAGATGTCGATAAAATGGAAAGAGTCCAACGTAGAGCAACGAAATTGTTACCTCAACTGCGAAACAAGCCGTATGAATAATTCCTAAAGGAACTGGGTCTGATCTCTCTCTAGCAAAGAGGACTCAGGGGGCAACTGATAGAAGCATTCAAGTATTTACATGACTTCAACGACGTACCTACAAATGGACTCTTTGAAAGAGACCTCAATGATCGCTTGCGAAACAACGGTCAAAAACTCAAGCATAAAGCTCGAAGAACGACCTTGAGTCAGCAGTTCTTTCCGTACTTCATAGTCAGCATTTGGAATAGACTCCCTTCCGATGTTGTTAATACGGAGTCATTTAACGCGTTTAATAATAATAATAATAATCGTCTTGACATACATTGGAAGAGACATCCTTGTCAAGAAAATTCCCCAAGCCTAGCGGGCGAAAGCAAGAGCTCCAACAGCTAACGAGCTCCCGGAATCCCATTTTTCTCCCTTAGTCGTGTACGAGCTGGAGCGGTGTGAACTTTACTGGGTAAGAGTTCGTTATTTAGAGCTATTTCCTAATCCCTGTCTGATACCCAGTGATTATATGTGCTTTGTTACTTGCGTTATAACTGCTAGGGCTAAGTGTTGTGTTATTAGAGCTGCTTAACCATTCTTTTGCTGTTTTTAAATGTTAATTCCGAACAAGCACTGGCGTCTGCCACCGCCGCCTCATGTCCCCGTGTAGCCATGCTGACGAAGCTTAGTTCTTTCTCCTTGTGTTTAGGCGTCGAGTGTGGTTGGTCTCCTCTTCTCACGACCCTTTTGTAAATTTGTACAATCTACCGGCTAGGCCGAATAAGTTCCACCGTCGTACCGACTCATTGAGCACACCCCACACTAGAGGCTGTAGTACGTGCCGCTATCTTGAAGTGCAGATCGTACGTCCGGCACGACTTCACTGCCCCGTTGACGATCTTTCGGCAGCGCCGCACAGCTGCTTATGCCCTGCCGGATACAGCTATCCTCTTGCTGCCCCTCTCGATATTCTTCGGCACTTAAATACTCTGCTGCACTTCGATATTCCGCTGCACTTCGATATTCTACTGCACTCGATACTCTGCTGCACTTAGATACTCTGCTGCACTTCGATATTCTGCTGCACTTCGATATTCTACTGCACTTCGATACTCTGCCGCACTTCGATACTCTGCTGCACTTCGATATTCTGCTGCACTTCGGTACTCTGCTGCACTTCGATACTCTGGACGTGAAGCTATGAGACGACGTGATCGATACTCTGCTGCTCTTCGATACTCTGCTGCACTTCGATACTCTGCTGCACTTCGATACTCTGCTGCACCTCGATACTCTGCTGCACTTCGATATTCTGCCGCACTTCGATACTCTGCTGCACTTCTATATTCTGCTGCACTTCGATACCCTGCTGCACTTCGATATTCTGCTGCACCTCGATACTCTTCTGCACTTCGATATTCTGCCGCACTTCGATACTCTGCTGCACTTCGATATTCTACTGCACTTCGATACTCTGCTGCACTTCGATATTCTGCTGCACTTCGATACCCTGTAGCCCCGTGATATTCTGCAGCCCCGTGATATTCTGCAGCCCCGTGATATTCTGCGGCTCTTTGATATCCCTCGGCCCTTTGACATTCTGCGGCCCTCTGACATCCTGCGGCCCTTTGACATCTTGCAGCCCTTTGACATCCTGCGGCCCTTTGACATCCTGCGGCCCTTTCAACATCCTGCGGCCCTTTTGACATCCTGCGGCCCTTTTGACATCCTGCGGCCAAATTGGCATCCTGCGGCCATTTTGACATCCTGTGGCCCTTTTGACATCCTGCTGCCCCAAGTCGTCGTCCTGTTGCTCAGTGGATCTCCGCGCCCATTGTGACCATTCTGCTCTCGTCCTGCTTCTGGCATCTCCAGTCGGCGCCTGGCCGCCTGCCGGCTAGCAGTCAACCCCACATTAATCCTCTGCTGATTAATTATAAGCTGAGGATTGTATAGTTTTAAGGGTTTTCAATAAACTTAGGTTGAACTCCCCAGTGTTTCATATCCCGGTAGTTGGATTTCGGTGGCGTAATGAAGTTTTGTCTTCGCCCCACTCAGGCATTATTGAAAATCCTCCACAGCTAAGAACTCCTCCTCCTCCAGGAATCGCAACATCTCAACTGCCAAAGCTTCCAAGGCCACCTTAATCTGTCATTTTCTCTCACCCGGTCCAACTACACATTTTGACATATCCAAGCTCCGCATATCAGCGGCTCTTGATCGTGCTTGCTTGCATTCATGATTGCCTCTTTGGCAGGGTTTATTTCCTCCTTTTTTCTCTTTTCTCCAGTCCTCTATATCATACTAAAATAATGGCAATAGAGGGCCCTGGCGTAAGTTCTGGGGTCTCTTTGGGAATGGGCCTATTGGTTCGTCTACTGCCGCCTATCTAATTTAATCGAATCTAATCGAAACTTATAGTGAAGGATAGTGTCAAACTTAGCAGTAGAAAGGGAATTGTACAATTACATCATCCCAAAGAACCATAAACTTTAGCTATCTAGTCGTACAGGAAAAATGATAGGCCGATTTTCTTTTTATTTTATAATATTTATTCAACATGGAAATGAAAGTATTTACTTAATTATGATACCAATGTGCGATCCTTGAGTATCAATTTCTGCTCATCCACTGAGATTCGAATATGGGTAACCCGCGATACTACAAGGGTTGAGGGTTGAGGAGCAGGCAGCATCTCTCCTTCCGAATGCCTTTAGACTATGTTGTAAGGATGTTGTAAAGCTTGCTACAGCAACATTTCATGGTGAGGTCAAGCATAACTGCATTAGATATGTTCATTTTGGTGGAAGTTTTGATCTGCTAGCTAAACCAACGATGGAAATGGATCTGCCTCTATGGACCATTCTAAGTCGCTAAGAAATCCTTTTATATCGTTCCTGTTACTTCTATAAGACTAAGTCTCTTTGAATGTCCTTCCCTTGTTTCAAACTCAATACGATACGATAAACAGTCCTTGGAGCATAACTAGTCGCTCCTGTAACGTCTGAAACTTTTCTCCTTCCGCGATGCAATTCTGCACTTTCCAATTTAGACCTAAGTTCGACTTATTATTCGTGTGTTGTATCTTTGTAATAGAAAATATTAAATTTTTAGACTTTTATTAGTAGTAAAAAACCAACAAATTATGGGAACACCAATATAAATTTCGTTGCAGATTCAAAAGTCCGGTAATTTACCGTTAATACCAGGTACATTCAGTGTAGAACGATGTTTAGGCTGTGAAGCAGACCGACTTGAGTTTCTAAGCATATTTTAGGGAAATATTCGGACGTATTCGTTGACTTTAAAATTGAAATTAGCCCTTTCATTTATACCTCAATATGTGTGTTACACCTCGTAACGTGTTATTACCGTGAAAAAGGCAAAATTGATCACTGAAAGAAAGGGTTAACTATATCATGATGTGGAAAACCTGAACGTAATTCTGGTGCCATTAAAGCAATACTTTATGAATATTTTTGACAGAGGGATAGGTTCAAAACGAATTTACATTGAGCCAGTTTATTTTTGGTTAGTTCATTCTCTAATGTTACCCCAAAATCTCATTTGCATCTTTCTCTCGTAGATAATTGAAACGTTGCTATGATCATTAGTCGCACGCGTGGCGCAATGAACTCTCCGGACTCTTGCACCGTGGGATATCAAAACAAGCTGTTATCTTTACTGAGCCATTTGATAACCGTATGCGAAATTTTGCCCAAGAACGATCGATACATAAATAGAAGCAGCGGTATAGTCAGTGGCTGATGAGCGCTCTGTGCATCTAGATTCATCCAATATCTTTCACTGCTCATTGGACAACTTGACCTTCAACGAAACAAAATTCAAACTGCTACTATACAGAAAACTCATCCTTTAGTGAATCATCATCATACATGACCGGTGATCGGAGCAAAATCAAAAGAAACAAAATTTCAAGATATCGTGGTGAGAATGCAGGACAATGTCACATTTGAGTCTCACGTGGCAAGCGCTTTTATCATAGGCAAGAAATGGAACGGATGTGTGCTCCGAACTTTCTCTTCACGGGAGGTAGACATAACTTTCATCAAGTGGAAGTAACTGGCACTACTCAGCATAAAGGATGGAGTGCTGTTGACCTCCTATGATACCGAGCAAACGCAAAGAGCTAGAGCGCCAATTTAAGAGGCTTTCCAGAGATCATTTACTGCTAAAATTTGTGGCATCACGAAAGACTTCCCCATCTTCATCATATACTAAATTCAACGGAGATTCGAGCGCTTCATTACCATATAAGCTTGTACAATTCTAGCAGGAATTGCTATCTATGTAAATGGGCGAATTTTCCCCAGATATAATGGTCGCGTTTGTGAGTGCAATTCTAGATCAGAAGTGATGGTGATGCATCAGTAATAGCTACGAAGTATTCTATCATAGCTTCCCTGTCGAGGGGCGGGGTTGTTTGACAGAATGCCCTGCCGCATTGGAAACTCCAACAGCATTTGAACTGTCAAGTCTGAAAACTTACTGGACGCATACTAGCTGAAAGTGCCAGATAGACCAACTGTAAGCGGCTACGTGCATTGTGGAGATAACTCACTGCTAGCCCTCCCGCTTGTAATGAAATGCAACATCACCTATGCACAAAATGGGTGACATGTATAACGCTGCTTGGACCTCGTATTAAATATCTTCAGAGTATTCCAGGTAAGTTATACAATCCGCGAGAATATGCGCCACAGTCGAATGCAATAATTAAAAAAAAAAAAAAACGGAAAAAAGAGCGATCGTTGCCGCCCTGTAAACCAAAATACCGTACACCAAGCTCATAGACAAGATAAAAGCTGCTCTCTAATCTACATCATGGAGTCCTTTGAAAGAATGACGTAGAAAACTCCTAACTGTCACGCTAGTGTGAAGCAAAATCTGTAATATGGTCCACACAACACGGTAGTGAGATGACATTTCTCTCAATGTCAGGAGACTTCTCTGAAGCTGATATGCGTATATGAGAGACTTCTATTATTGTAACAGCAAGATTCAAACACCAACTCCCTTTCCCCTCGATCCTCCTCCCTCCCTTAATTAATGGGTGATATCAAGACAGGTGAAGGTGCAAGTGCATGAAATTGCATCAATTGAACTGTATGCTAAAATACTGCTTTCCTAAACATTTAATACTGCAATATAATCTGAGTTTGGGTGCTAAATATAGACGGCAGCTTAAAATCTGTGTTACGTAAAAGCAATTTCAGTGCATTAGCTGTTAATGCAGAAACACGTAACTAAATGTCAAAATACGTTTAGTATCTAACAAATGAACACTGTACAACAAAATGACCAGAGCAGCACTTTGCAAGCGCAAACTTCCGGCAAGGAGCGTACGGCTAGCACGAATTCAAAAATTATCCAAAATCTAGGATTTCTTAAGGACCAATACAAAAATTTAATTATCGTTCTTCGGGCCATTCCTAAACGCCTTTGTAAATTTCATGGAGATCCGGCTAAGGTCTTCGCGTTGTGTCGCGGAAAGACATCAAGGCTGACAAACAAAGAGACGAACACGAATACAAAAACTGACAGTTTTATCATCTTTTTCAAGTGTTTTACCTAATATTTCCCGTAGTTTTCATGAAGATTCGTTCATAACGTATTGCATTATGCTGCTAATAGATTAACTTCCTAATAGACAAACACTAGTAAAAACCCATCATTCCTGAGGGAGGTAGGAGACGTTTGTGTATTACACAGTGAAACGTGTGTCATGCGCGCTTACGTTAATAAAAGCCAGCTACTGTAGTACAACTAACATTCCCTCAAACACAGCTGAGGCGTGTTGCAATCACAACTCTAGTAGCTCCTCAGAATACGTGCTCTGTAATAAAGTCACCCAACGCTCGAAATTGTGTCACAGAACGGTAAGTTACTTCACACATGCAAAAAAAAAATCGTTTAGTTCACTTCGGGTGACCACTATAGTATCTCAGCCTGCAATACCCCCCCCCCAAAAAAAAAAAAAAAAATCGTCACTGTAACATGCCTTTTCAGCGACATGGTAAAACTGCTCTCGGAGCTCAGAATTTTTTTTGCTGGATTACCACTCTACTCTATTCACACGTACAGACTTGGACGTAGAAAGTGTACACTCATTATTATTTAAAAAATTCAGCATTCTTTGCCGAGAAAAATTCTCAATTCTAAGAGATAAAATTAAGAGAAGAAAGGCGGCACATGCTTTTAGTAAAGAAAATTGAAACTTTGAATAAATAGTTTGCGATATGAAATTTGAAGAAACGCTTCGCGCGTGAAGAATCAACTGAAGCAAGGGGACTGTCTGCGTGTGTGTGTGAAAATCAGGTTATACCTCCAGCTCTTATGGATACTGAGATTAGGAATACTAGTGTCAGGCATTAGATAGTTTTTAATATCGGAAGTAAAAAATAGGAAACGGGAGTTTTAATAAACGTCAGAGAAAATGTCAGCTTTTTATGCTGTCACAATAATAATGAGCCACGGCTGTGTGTGTTTTTTTGACGTTGCAATCGTTGCAAAAGAGAAACTTGACACATTAGGTCACTTTTTTATTTCCCACAGCTCATGATATGCGTAGAGAGTGTCAAATTCGCAGCATATAACTCACTCGAAAGTTGAGAAGACAATGAACGATTTCGAACCCTCAACTGTGCCACCGTAGCAGAAGCCTTGCGATCTGAACTGATGACACTGTAGGTTGTGGGATCGGTGCTAAGCCAGGTATGCGTTCTTTGTGGCACTTGGTGCGCTTGGTCAGCACTTGCTGGGTATGCACAGTTGCCGTGGGCACTTACCTTACCCAGAAATGGGAGGGTATGGGGGAGGCGCGGGTCATTGCACCTTCCGTCGATAACGCCATAGTTCTTAAAGACCCGTGATCAGCTGCAGCCTTACTTAGTCCTCTTTGTACAATTGACCAATATCTGTAGCATAAATTAGTGCATGTGGGTTTCCCAGTGGAGGGTGCGGTAAGTTGACTTTAGCCGTACCTTTACATAATTTATTCGGACTCCCTGCTAGCGTAACTCTTATTGATATCAGGTGTAAATATTTGACTGAAAGAGGGTGTCGCCAAAAAGCTGTCTAGTGTAACGGCAGTTTTTGGGTAGGGACATCAGCTCTGAGTATCCGACAGACGAAACTGCAGAGCTATCACTAGGTAAGTCGAAACTCCGTTGAGTACCTGAAAGAAACAATAGAGCACATGAGTTTTACTATAAAGTGACTTAGTAGTTGTCCTGTGAGTTACATATGCCATTGACCACACTATACCAAACTATAGCATAAAGTAGTCGATTCATATACTAATTTAATATTGATGCTAGCTTCATAAGCGTAATCTGGGTACGGTATTGATTCTTCTCCTAAGCATTTTGGAAACTTAGAACAAACCAGAAGTTTGGGGGAAATTAGTGAGTGAAGTCTCCCTCACATAACGAAATTGCAATGATGGGCAAATGCTTTCAATAATTCTGAGGGAAAGAGTTATTAAAACATTTCTGGAAAACCGTTAATTTTAAAGGCAATGATCATATGCATTGAAAAACTGCGGAATTTTCACAGGGAATTTTTACAAACAAAGAGATACTGCTCCAAATTATAGGCGTAGAAATTTTTTTAGCTATGTACTTCTTCAGAAGCATTCGACCACTTCAATTGCGTGCAATTTGTACCAACATCATTACTGATAGTAGCACTTCATTTCAATACTTCATCTCAGCATATTAAGAATAAAAGGTCACATTTGCAAACCTCTTCTAACATCTAAACTACTATCACCGGCTAAAAAGTGGGCGAGTGTAGAAAAAAATTGATACACAGGCTAAAAAATGGACACAACAGTACTACCATACAATTACAACTACATTTCATTATTGCACATATACACCACCGAGGATAAAACTACTTACATACTTTACCATATGCTTAAGAGATGTACAGTACTTACTCCTAGCAGAAAGGTTCGATTCATGTCACCAAACCCAAGCAAGTCAAACTCCATGGGTCGCTCCAAAGATTCCTTTATTCGAACAGCCTGCACAATAAAAGATAGCGTAAAAGTATCCATACATAACAAATAAAATTATTTCTAGTTCTAAAATGTAAACGCCTTATAGTAGAGTTACATTAGGAGAGATAGAGGTTCTGAGAGAAAACAAAATGGAAAAATTAATTTGTACAACAATTGATACTGTCTACAAGACGTCATCTACAGCCAAAGAAAGTTTGGATTTCTTGTTTTGAGAGGTAGGACCTTGTGGCCGCCCAGCTACGGCCCACCCAAGCAAATAGGAAAGGGCGTGGCTGCGACCAATACCTTTTTGTCATTAGTGGCTGGCCGCACGTGCCGCCTAGTTTCACCAATGCTTACACAGAAGGTACGCAAGGTTTTTTTCTGGTACATTCACTTTTTTATCTTTTTGTTTTTCTTCTGAACATTAGTTGATGCTCGGCATCAGTTAACCAGACGTATGACGGTTGTACTCAAGTAGCAATATTCAAAATGATTGCTCCCTAGTGTTACTAGTGTTTCATAAACACGTCAGCGGGATCAGTGCAAAGTGTTATGATTCACAATGTCATTTCCTCAACTCTGAAACCGTAACAATTGCGTACCAGACCAGAAGTAAGGACATGCTCGATTGGGTGCCGAAACTGAGCACATGAGATTTGACTTCCGAAACTATCGACTGGTACGGCGGCTTCAACCCGTTCAATTGACTTTCAGGCATTTCCACTTAATCGCATTACCATAATCTCAGTCTTACTTTCAAAGAGGGTGCTACCAGGCCGCTCCAGATATCCGGGTTGCTTCTTCACATATCACACGATTCAAAGCCAAAGCTTTTGTCTAAAGTTTTGCACGAGTCAAGCGTTGAAGGCCTACTTTCCACCCCCAAGCGAATGCACCTTAATGTTCATACAAGTACAAGGCAACACACCCAAATTGTCAAGCAAACAAAATCCTGAATCTAGATATGGTGTCAGCCAAAGTGGAACACTGTCGTCTAGTTCGTTTTGCATAGCGAGGTGCTCAAGAGGGACGAGGAGACTGAAGCTCCAGCGAAGTGATTGCCCAAGAGACTGGCGTTCTCGCCACGATCGACTACCACAGATCGAGCCGTAGACCACACGTAGATCGCGCTATATGCGAGTTGAGAATATGTGTATGCTTTTATAAGCGAATGAACAATTCTAACAGTGAAGGAAATATTCACTCTTATCCGGTCTGCGAGTGCTGCAAGGAAATGCGAGTTGTGGGCGGGAGGCAATCCAAGACGCATGGCTGGTGTGTCAGGTGGACTGACTCGAACCGAGTGCAACTGACTCGCAGCCTTGTGTCTCGCCCGTTTCCCACCACTACCGCCACCCATACTTGACCTGCGGTCTTATGATAAGTGACTACTTATCACAGCTCAGATTTTTCTTTTAGCTTACAGTGTTCTGATATTATTGCAATATGCCATTACCGTTGCGTTTTAGCTCGGTTTCAGTGCAATATTATTACAGAAAAGTGTCATATTTAACATTTACCGTTGTAAAAATTGGGTCATGGAACGCAACCCCTTTTATATAACGTAAAGTTATGGTCAGTAAATGCGAATTTACGTAATGCAAGTTTTTTCTAACGCGACCCACTCATATAGCGAGAACCATGCGCATTTTAAAATTAACTTCTCAGTCTCTGTTGTGCCCGCTGGAAAAGAGAAGCATTTACTGCAATTAGCTAACTGACACAGACTGCTGAATATTATGAACAGTCCTTAAATTGCAATTATGAATTTGGTACCTTCGTGATAGCGTAAAAATTCATTTAAATAGATAAAACTGTTAAGCTAGTAGACTGAAAAAGACACTTCCAAATGTTCAGTAAAGTTGCACAGTAGAATTAATTTAAATAAACATTCAATCCCTAAATGTATACCACATTGCGTTAAAATACAGATCGAGCTTTCCATAGTTCAACTTCAAAGATATCCTTTTAGTTCCAGAAATTAAAACCCCGTTTTTTTTATGTTGCGTTGAAAAATTCGTTTAGAAGCTTTGTGACTTCATGGCTTCTGGAAACAGTTATGTCTCCGTAGTGAGATCTTGCATATTAAATTCGCCTTCAGCTAATGAGATTCTGTTTGTGCTAAAGTTATAATGTTGCATATCTAAGTAACTTATGTCACTCTTAGATAATTTCTACATGCCGTTGAAATGAAGTTAAAGCGAAAATGTATAAGCAACAGTGTTGTGCATGCCTGCTCCTCGCGGGCAATGTCTAATGTATTTCCGTTTCAGTGCCCGTCAGGCTGATGCCGTAGTACTCCTGCTAGCTGTAGACTTCAGCGAGGAATCTAGTTTCTTTCTAACTCCTGCTTAATACTTCTGCCTAAGCTATAACAATCAGTCAACAAAAAAAGCCGTTGATGTAAATTTCCACATTATTCTTGTAACTATAAAGATTATAGATATGAGTTGATATTAACAATTAGAATGTATGTCACTTCTTGAAGGAGCTACACTTCGATAAAAGACCTACAGTATATTATGTTAATGATAGTCGTACCGCTGGTTCGGAGCTGAGTTCCTCACAGCACGACATTAGCCTCTTCCATTCCCAGGCCCGATCGGATCTCTGCACAAGAACAACAATGAAAGTTAAAATACTTAAACCTCCAAGAATTACCTACCAAAGCCGCTGTAGAGAAGCGGAAACTGTCTGGCCAGCGAACTGAGCTAGGCTCTATAGTGTCGGTCTCCAAAAGTGGTGGTCAAAGTCGCTGAGGCCTGTTGAAATCAGATTGCCCTAGAGTTACTCGGTGTTACGCTGCGTTACTCACTAAGGGGTTACTCTATTGTAGAGGTGAATGAGACAGGATTTCTCAAAGCGTAACACTGAAACAACCAAAAGTAAAATAAACCTAATGTGAACACAGACGTTTATTCATAATTATTGCTATAATGATGAAATAGCATCTAAAAATGTCGTAGTAGGTCTTTCGTCCATAAGAAATTGATGAAATACACTAATTGAAGGCTTTTCTTGATAAACTCAATAGACCGACTTCGCGAGAGCTCAAGATGTGAAATGTAAATAAACCAAACAGCGCAATCGAAATATCTAAAAACGCAGCTAAATAAACATAAAAATACGTCTTCACCGGTCACAAAACGTAATTATAGGCATATTTATTCGATGCATATGTGGCGAGACTTGGTATCGATGTGGTGTTACTCCGCTCGTTACCCTCCTATTTCGCAGGGTAACGAGTTTGCGTAACACCGGGTAACCCTGGCTTGTCTCATTGATGGAAAATGGCTCAATGCGACACGGATTTTGGAGACGGAGTTACCATCGAGGTCACACTGGGTAACCCGGGGTTACTCAGCACGCTGAATAGATCAGGCCTGTGATGTGTCTGTATGGGCCTAGTGACTCTTTGACGCTTACGGTGAATATGGACGTGCTATGCTTCAGATGTAGCTTGCCCCGCTGTGGAAGCGCCTGAAGCAGCTGGATCTGAGTGTCTGCATGGACTCGAATTGTAAAATTGAGTCTAATTTCGTATACAACTGAAAAGATAGTTCTAGGCACTTTGTAACATAATCCATCTATAATTGAGGTACACTTCACTCTAAAGTCGCTCGTCTTAATTAATTGTGTCGATCTCACTTATGTGAAAAGCTTCTCCGACCAGGGACATATAATCACCAAGAAACACGAAAGCTCAACGCAGTAGGCAACATGCCAATTAGGAATAATCCGGGAGCCATTAAGATTTGTTTAGCATTGCAAAGACAAAAGGTTTCAGACTGGAAGTACGTTGGGTTAGGCCAGTGGACCCTGGTATGGCCGTTCTTAAGTTTCGGATCATGTACCAATCCCAATGGGACCACTCAGAAAAAAAAAAAATCTTTAATTCGAGTTTATTTTGTATAATTGAGTACATCAGTGACACCAACGATAAAAATGTTCATTTTGGGGTAAGAATCAAAATCAACCGTTCTTAAGTGTCAGCGCCTGCAGTTAGTCCACTTGAGAACGAACCTAATTAGTGATAATTGGCACTCTAACTAGCATAATTAAGTACATCAACGGAGTCTAAGTCAAAATATCCCTTCAGGGGCCCCGAGTACAGATCATTAATTTTAAATTCAAATCCCATTGCGAGTCCACTTAAGAATAGGTCAGAAGCCAGTGAGAGCCGAATATCAACCAGCGACACTTTGATATCAAATTACTGCTTTTATTACGCAAATATGCAACAGAAAGATCCAGTGTCTCGATATCCATTTTTAATACCACTTGCCCTATCAAGATTCTACCGATACCACCAGTAATGCATTCCTTATGTATTATTAATTGGAAAGTTTTTCTTTTTTTAGATTTGTTACACATTTCCAAATCAAAACCGCGGAACTGAACAACACACAAAGCTCTTATTCATTACGAATCCTTAATTAATATCCGTCATATATTTTAAGATTCTTTAGCTCCTGTGACTGATTTTACAAGAGGCTTTCATGTGACTTGTGTAGTTATCTTTCATGTTCGTTTTTTTTTTGTGTTCTTATAGATCTTTATCGCTGATGATGGGCAGAAGCCCGAAACGTTCATTGTGTATTTGAATAAATTTCACTCAAAATAATTTTAGGAATTGCCTTGGCTCTTTCATTTATTTTGAAATTTTGACTTCAAAAATGTCAAAACCTCAAGGAAGACTTGTCAGTTTATGCCAATTTAGCCTGGGATGATACAGTATCGGTATATTACACGTTATATATATATATATATATATATAAAGTGATGGTAGTGTCTATTGGACGACATATGCCAAAAAACACTAGTTAGGGGCACATAAAGCTAACCAACAATGAGCTTTTACCCCGCCAACCTTGTAGGTCAGGGATGCAGGTCTGGTTCTGCTAATATCCTATGATATATACCGGTCTAATACACTTTAGAACACTACGGGAACCAGTCCTGGAGGACCTAACCTCTGTGCTCGGAGGTAAAAGCTCATTGGGAAGGGGGCTGGTACTATAGGGTGTTTGGTCGGGGTGGATGATGGATAAAAAATTATCGGTGGTATCGGCAGTATCTTGATAAGGTAAGTAGATTGAAAATGGGTATCGAGACATTGGATCCTTCTGTTGCATATTTGTGCAATAAAAGCAGTAATTTGATATCTCGTGTCACTGGCCGATATTCGACTATCACTGCACTTTGATCTGTTCTTAAGTGAATAACCTGCACTCGGGGTACCTCGATCAAGGGATATTTTAGCGAAGGTTTCATTGATGTACTGTACAGTGCTAATATGTACTAACTAGGTTCGTTCTTTAAGTGGATTGCGTTCAGGCGCTGACACTTAAGAACGGTTGATTTTGCTGCTTAACCCCGAGATGAACATTTTAGTTTTGGTTTCATCAGTGAACTGAACCATGCAAATGAAATAATTGGTGGTTATGACCCTGACCTTCCACCCGTTCTGAACGTGGACTCGTTACAGGATTGGAAACTTAGGAATAAATGATCTGCACTAGGGGCACCTCAAGGTAAATTTGGAGTAAATTTCGTTGATGTGCTCAAATGTCTATAATATTCGTTCGTTCATTTGTTCCTTCTTTCCTTCGTGTGTTGCGCTCTTCAATAATAGATAGTGGAAAATTCAACTTGTAAAAAGCTCTGATTTTTGCTGGACAGAAGCTGGGCCACCGCTAGTTTCTTTCAGCTCGCACTTGAAAAAAAATTCATTCAGTAACGAAGCAAAGACATGAAGTTCATTTTGCAAGTATCATACCTGCCATGATACCAAATTTCATTTCTTGTAATATTGACGTTGCTGGGGTTGCATACCGATCCAAATATGGGAAAATCCAATCGTAGCCATAATACTTCTCGAACGAAGCTGTTCTCAACTGCTTCATTCTAAACTGTATTTTTCAAGTGAACGTGCGATGTTTCGAGAAAAGACGTAAACTAATAGAAAAAGTACTTTCGGCCACATGAATAACTTTTTTTACTGGGCTGAGCGTTGAATTATGTTGGCAGGCTATCGCACATCAAGCGTAAAGTAGCCACGGGTCCCTAAGTAGAATTGAAATCATCACATACACCGATGAAAATGGAAACGGGAAAAATCTGAAAGTTTAAATAATGTTATATTCAGACGATAAGAAATAAAGGATAGCGAATTTGTGTAAATATAGAAGAAAATCAATGAGTAAAGTATCTCCAAGAAGCGAAATTGCTATAGTTACTTCTGCTTTCTATATATCTCTATCGTGATAAACAGGGGCGATAATATTGCTGCTAAGATATCTGCGAGATCCACCAGTCTAGATATGTTGTAGATGTACAGGATGACTTAGGGCGCGCGCATGCCTACGTAAAAATTGCATTGCTACGCAATTCTGTATCTGATTGGACATTGCTATGCCACTGAAAAAGATTATCTAGTCGTTTCTGGCAGCTTGTACGATACAACAAGCAGCAATGGCCAAGCCTTGGGAATATGTACGTCCTACTTTTGAGTTATTTTAAAGTTGCAATGACGTATAGTTTTGGCGTGACTTTCAAGCACTATTAATTGTAGTCACAGCAGCTGAGAAATTATTGGGATAGTGTGACCACAATGTTAAGAATGGACTTGCTACGAGTTGGAACACGGGAGCGCTTCACGTTCTTGAAACAGATGATTTTGTGCGCATGATAAGGGTTAAATCTATTAAGACATATCGATTGCAAAACATATACACAGCTGTGGATTGGAACTCAATAGTAATTCAAAGACAGAGTCTATAGTGAGCACGTGACCCTCTCTGTAGTGGAATAGCTGCCACGGCTCGGAGTTTAAGCAGCTTTTGAAGATAACAAAATTAGATAAGTCAAAGCTGCATACACAGCAGCGTAAGATGAAAGATAGGGAGCAACGTTGCCATATTGGACTCTCGTGAGCAGCGCACTTGTGGTTTGACGCAGTTCGTTAGAATTAAGGAACAGGCGCTAGCTATTTATCGGTAGGTTAGGTTGAAAAGCTGCAATAGGTGAGCTAAAGTGATATAATTGCGTATGTTGAGATTGGTTCATTATAAATAATGAGCACATTACCTAACCACCTTGGAATATCCACGGGTCCCGCTAGTGGTAATTAAAGTGCTAATTAGGTTGATTCTGAAGTGGGTTGAGTACAGGCGCTGACACCTAAGAACGGTTGAATTTTTTGTATTCTTAGCTCCAAGATGAATGTTTTAGCGTTGGTTTCGCTTGCGTATTCAATTATGCTAATTGTACCTCAATTTGAGATTTTTTGGAGTGGTTCCATTGGGATTGGTACAAGATCTGATACTTAAGAACAGCCATTCCAGGCTCCAATTATTTGCCCCATCATAGTTCTAGTCTCAAACCTTTTGTGTTTGCAATGCTAAGCAAATCACCATGGGGTCCCGGAATAGAAGTTTAGACGCGGCTCGGAAGAAATCAAATGCCAGCTACTTCGGAACTTTAGTGTTGCTATACCCTGTACTGTAATTCGTTTTATTCGAAGTTTAAGCAGAAGTCTATGGGACAACTACATTTAGCCTATAATGAGACAATTCGTCAACTGATGAATGTTCCAAGGACAACGAGTACAAGTACGATGTTTGCTTAAAAGTATTGTATACCGATTACCTCAAAGTCAACACAAGAAAATGCGCTCTCAGTCTTCAACTCAGGATAGAAAAATCTGCGAATAATTTAATGTAACTCTAGGAATAAGCTGTGCCTCGTGTATATATCATCTCCCTAATTGTACCAAATAAAACATTTTTATTTATTTCATTTCATAACTAGGGTGTACAATAGTACAGATTATTTTGCCGGAAGTGAACCTTTGTTAACAAATGTATCTCAATTCTAATTATCTGGCTTGTACGATGACTAAAATGTAGAAATAATATAGAGCATGCAGCTACATTTGCAGCAATTCAAGAGTTTGGATACTGTCTTGAAAAATTCCCTGCACCTTAGACAGATTAGCAGACTTAATTTGTTGTATTATTCCTTACTTCCTGGTTGAACCGGGAAGTAGAATTGCAGACTATGATGAGCAAAGTCACTGGATAGATCGCCGCCATGACTTCATACCAGTGCACGGATGTGCCGCCCAGTACCCGGTCAACACTGTAGTAGAGGCTCAGCACCACCATCAGGAAACCGAAAGCTGAAAAATTTTTATACGGTATCATCATTGAGATAAGCGTTGCCAGAAGCTTGCTCAACAGCGTGTTCAATATACTTCTTGAGAATGAAGCAGGGTGAAGCGATAGGATTATCATTGAGACTTACCCTAGACCAGATTAATAGACGAAACATATTTGAGAGCATATTTTTTTATCAGTATACGCCATATAGATAAGCATGTTCCATTCAATGCTTCCAGCAATGGCTCATAATTCTGACAAACAGGTAGACTTTTTTACTGGAGTTACATTTAGCCTAAAGTTTGCTGTCGAACTTTATATAATTTTATGCTACCGTATGTGGCCAAAGAATTACTTGAAATTACCATTAAACGTTCAAGTACCTAGACAAAATCCTGTGGTAAGGAATTAAGAACGTGGGGATACATCTGCGTACAGTCGTGCTCTGACTGGCAAAATGCTCACTACTGAATCACTGTAGATCGAGAAAGCCGATATAGTTAAATGCTGAGAAAAAGCCGTCTCACTCAGCACATTCATTTTTCTGCACGTTTTCATTTCTATCTCAATCATGGGACTAATTTAAGTTGCACAAGGTGTGAATGCAATTCAGTGACGCTGTTTTCTCAGGGTATTCAAAATGCATTAAATACTTATGAAGTGCGAAACCATTCTGAAATACACTTATCGCTTACGTTACACACCAATGACTGAGCAAATTATAGTACAGTCATTTCTGGGGATTCTGTGACCATTGTCTCCGTATTTTTTTTTTTTTTCGCGGTTGATTTGACATCTTGAACCATTTAGAAGAAAAAGTAGATTCTATATCCCTCCCAAAAATGACGGTTAACTTTTCTACAGCCCAAAATACAAAATGGCCGCCAAAATGGCCACCGACACTTCTAACTCAGTAACTAAATCAGCTGGGAGCTTGGTTTTGATGGCTAGACATAACTTTTGGGGTCAGGCTACCCAATGGTCACATTGGTTTTCTTGTAAAATAAGTCCATTGCAGTGTAATCCAAGATGGCCGCCAATATGGCCGGCGATAAATAAATTGCCTCGTTTCTCAACAACTAAGTCACCTAAAATGCTGATGCTTGAGTCAAAACTCAGGTTTTCGGGGTCAAACTATCTATTCAAGCCAATGGCTATCCTTTAAGATGACAGTGTAATGGAGAAATCCAAGATGGCGACTGGATACAATTTTATGCGCAACAAAGTTAATCATATCTGACATCCAATGAGACAGAAAGACAAGTTAGATGTCGTTTCAAGATATTTTTGGCATGGTAAATCCATTGGGGAAATCACTGTCAAGTTTTGAGTCTATCCTGTTTGCTAAATTCAATATGGCCACCGGCCGCCATCTTGTAAAACATTTTTAACATTTAACATTGCTGGCACCTTGAGAACCTGACCCGTGAAAAATGTCCATTTGCACCCTTTTTACCCATTACTATGAATAATTCTAATATTTAAAGAGCGTCTGGTACAGGTACTCCGCTGGTATCATGTGCACTATAAGCACTATCACTGACTGAGTCGATGTATGAACTATTGCTGTCAGAATCACTGTAATCGTCATCACTGCTCTCATCAGTGTTGGTCTCTTTATTTCGTTTGGGCGGATGTGACATGGACATGGGAAGGGGAGCTCTGTGGTTCGCACAGGAAAGCACAGTGCATTTACCAGGTGCCACTCGTGGCCTATCGGTGATTGGTGACATTGTATCTGGAAATGCTTCAGAAGATATGCATGGTAGTATGTGCGAAGCAGGTGTTGGTGCAGACTGTCCGAGCCAGGCGTAAGTCGCACATTGCTCTTCTTCTTCTCGGCCCTCTACTTCGCAGCCCTTCTTTCTCCTAGGGACTTGCTTTTCGTATCGCCATCGACGAATTGAATGGCAAGCTGTTCTACATTATGAATTACTGCCTGCATGGCCAGTAGTTCCGTTCCGCAATGCTTAAGCAGCTTGCATGCCTGTTTAGATTTCACCAAGCGACCTACTAGGAGCATCTTACTCGCCCCATAGAACCCAGAGTTATGGTCACACGCACTAAGCACATGTATTGTAATGAATGGATTGAGACATTTCCTGGCTACACAAAAGTTTAGCATCAATCAGTTTATATTTGGGTTTCAAGCCCAAGATCCCTGGTGTCCTATGGGCAACATATGCCGCTTGCACATAGTTGTCAATCTCCTCTGTGTCAAGTATGGCTGCTGCTTTGCAGCCATCTGTCCGAAGTGCACTGTACATGGTAAACATGGCCGTATCTGCCTCTACTTGGAAGTATTAGGAGTTCGGGAAAATCCTCATCCGTAGTGAGATTCTTTGCGTAGCTGCCAACCATACAATAGATTATCTCGATTCCAGCTGTTGATGCAACTCTCTGGAATTCCTCATGAAGGAATGCCTGAAAACGGATATTGTTCTCGGTTTTACCTAGAGGAGGATGGAAATCCTCACAATAGAGAAACTTATTCTCTGCCTTTATGAACATATTCCTTTTCCTGGCATATTTTCCGCAGAAGTATTCGTTCATTGTCCTTGATGTTATAGTCCTGATCACAGGAGTCGTTCACGAAAATGATTTTCTCTGCATTTGGGTGCCTCCTCCAGACAAATTCCACCGTTATCCCTGCGTAGTTGCTCCAGGTGAACTTCAATCAGTCCCCCTTTTCCCTGTCCTCTACGTTAGGGGTTGTAAACCGCCAAATGACATCCATGTCAATGAGCGATATATATTCTGGAATTTCATTCATGTCAAATTTTTGTAGAAGTTTGCGTTTCTGCGACTTGTGAATGTCCCGTTCGCATTGAATACAGAAAGGCACTTGGATGTGACACGATGCTGCAGGACGTCTTCCAGTTTGAGTGTCCCATTCCCCTCAACTAGTCCAACAATTGAAGCCACGGCATTTCGCTCCATTCCTCCTCCTTATCCTTAAGGCTCTTAGCTGCTTCTTTCAGGTCCTGACTGTGAATTTCTTCTGCTTGTTTTGCGGAACTCTGTCATTGAGAGACTTGGTTTTTAAATATTCCCTCCCATCCATAAATTCCTTCACTTTACTTCTACCGTCCTTCTTTGCCGATGCCAGGTCAACAGCTAGCGAATGTGAGACTGGGGTTCCATGTCACATCCGCAAAAAAAAAAAAAACAATATAAATAGGTCAACAGTGATCAGAGCAGTAATGGCGAGGACAGTGATGCTGACAACCCTAGTTCATACAGCGACTCATACAGTGACTCAGTCAGTGATAGTGACTAGTGCACCGATACAAGCGGAGTACCTCAACCAGACTTTCTTTAAATATTAGTTATTCATAGTAATGGGTAAACAGAGTACAAATTGATATTTTTCACGGGTCAAGTTCTCAATGTGGCAACAATGTTAAATCTTAAATCTTCCAAGATGGCGGCCGGTGGCCATACTGAATTTAGCAAACAGGATAGACTCAAAACTTGACAGTGATGTCCCCAATCGATTTACGATGCCAAAAATATCTTGAAACGACATCTAACTTGTCTTTCTATCTCATTGGGTGTCAGATATGATGCACTTTGTTGCGTATAAAAATTGTATCCAGCCCCAATCTTGGATTTCTCCGTTACACTGCCATCTTAAAAGACAGCTATTGGCTTGAATAGATAGTTTGACTCATAAAACCTCAGTTTTGACATAAACATCAGTATTTTAGGTGACTTAGATGTTAAGAAACGAGGCAACATATGTATCGGCGGCCATATTGACGGCTATCTTGGATTACTCTGCAACGGATTTATTTTACAAGGAAACCAATGGGACCATTGGGTAGCCTGACCCCCCCCCCCCCCAAACCCATGTCTAGACACCAAAATCAAGCTCTTAGCTGATTCAGTTTCTGAGCTAGTAGTGTCGGTAGCCATTTTGGCGGCCATATTAAATTTTGGGCTGTAGAAAAGTTAGCCGTCATTTTTGAGAAGGACATAGGAGCTAATTTTTCTTCTAAATGGTTCAGAATGTCAAATCAACCGAGAGAAAAGTTACCGAAAAAATGGTCACGGAATCCCTCAAAAATGACTACTATTATACGGAACTTTCTTGCACTGATTAGTTAAAAAATGATTTATAACAGAAAGAAGCCTAACTCATCGGGTAGCCTAACTCAAGACTACCTGCTGCCTCGAAGTGGCCATTTTTTACCAGCATCAGATGTTAATAATAATGTTGATCCTTACCCATCAATAACGTCAACATTAAGGAACAAAACTTGAAGAATTTCACTGCTGCTTCATCAGACAGAAGTAGAAGTTTCTCGGCTGCGCGGAGTTCGGATGTAAAGCGACTACCCGCACTTTCTTCGAATACATGATTCGAATACAATGGCATGCAAGAGTCAGTGTTGAGGAAGTCCTTCCTGGAGTCCATTGCATGGTGATAACAAAGCCGAGGTAAGCGCACGTCCAGTATCTTTTGCTCGGAGTTTAAAAATGTACTCCCATCATGGAACTTTGTCCTGGTATGAACCAGATCTTTGACCGCTGCCACAATCACGGATTGGACATCTCCCAGAAAGGCAAGGATGGTGTACATCATCAGTGTATAAATGTACGGTATCAAATGGATATGCACAGCAGATAGAATTTGCAGAAATTTGAAGAACAATAGGTAATACGAGAAGTACAACGACAGATCCAAATAAATGGTGTAAAAGTTAACAAGAATTGCACCCGGATACAGAAGCGAGAGCACGTCGTTTAATACTGACTTTGACGGAGGCCGTTTGTCTGGGACTGAACATTCTATAAAAGATAATTTTTTTAAGATGATTGCACTGTCATCAAAATGCATAAAGGCTAGAAGTTTCACGATCACGCCGAAAAAAGTTATGTAAATACTCCAGACCTGTTCATTTGACACGCTATAGCGATTGTCATTAAGTACAAATCCAAAATAAAGAAAAGATGTCGCCAAAGAATACACCGCATGCCATCCCCAGAATTGTTGTTTCTTAAATTTTTTGCACGGAAATCTTCCAGTGTATGAAAAATTGCCGGATAAACGAGCTAGTAGAAGCAAAAGATTGAATAGTTTTACTCTCATACTGAATTTGTATGCGAATATATCAGTCGAAAATAGTGATTTCGAATATGTACGTATCTCTCCGCCAATATTGATGACTAGATTTCAGTATATGAAGGCATTTCATTATCCGAAAAGCTGTATCGAATTTTCGAGATGATAGACTCGTTGTTATTGAGGAATAAAAAAGTAAAATTCTTAAAATTTAAAGTTGTTTTTTCATCTGGATTTTAAAGTTTTGAAATCAAGAAGACTTCATTCAGGCAGACATGGAGAAGTACCATATGATTGCAACTTCGTTTTCTTCTGGGAGTGAACCAAAAATTATCAAATTTATGGTGATATCAGTGACCTCAACTTGTGAATTTTCGGTTGCACGAGGTAACTGGAACGTTGCTAACTCAGCCCGCGCGTGCTGGTATGCTTCGTCGTTGTCGTTGAGAAGTATGCCGGCATATAGCCTAAAGAGCAAAGTAAACGGTTCAATAGTGCAATAAGTCAATACTTCTATGCGCAAAGTCAATAAACACTGGCTACATGCAAACATTTTGAGATCGCACAAACAGTGAACCGAGGTTATATATGCGATATTATTGGGAGCGTAGTGCATTGAGCTCAACTCCCATGGGCCTCAGTAAATCGTAAGTGCAAATACAGTTTGCGCAAACGGTCAATAGCATTTGACTTTATATTTTTCAGAATACTGCAATTTGCATTTCCCGAGTTTCTTTTATTTTTTCGAATGCAAACAATTACAGATACTAATGCATGATAGGAATTCAGTATGGACTGGGTTCGAAAACAGCAGAGAAACGGGCTACCAATAATTAGCACGGCAGGTTTAGCCCGTTACGCTAAGCTAATGAACTTCAACTTATCTGAAACTTACGACAGGCACGAAGGTCTCGCTGCAGATGGATTGTGCTGCAGATGTTAGTCACGGCCTGGTTACGCCTGAAACAGATGATACTCATTTTTACCAAGCAGGATGAATTTCCACCCGTCTTAACGGAAATATGAGTGACTTTTCGTTGAAGTCGTGACAATTGACCGCAGTTGCCGCTGATAAGTTTAGTTTGTGAAATTAGGTAGGTCCTCCATTCTTTGTGCTCCGCGTGGAGGGATGCGAATAGAGGTGCGCGACTTATTCCATGGGGTCCTACCTGCTCCCCTGCAGGGGGCTCAGGAGGGGCCCTCAACACGAGTATCTCTTGCTTCTGTTGTCTTCTCTTGTCCTCTGTCTTACCTACAAGATGATCTGCGCTTGGTTTTCCTGTCAGTTGCAAGGCACTTAGGCGAACTGAGACAAACTATGTGGCATTGAATACTATTCAGTCGCCCATTACGGTTGCTTGAGGACACCTCACAGAGCCTCGCTGCTTGGATCAAACTTTAACGTGGACGCAGTGGAGAATCAAAGAGAATGATGTTAATAGCAGTCTCAGAGGTAACCATTTGGGTTTGACTCCTCCTAAAACTTATTCTAAATAATTATTGAAGGAAAGAACGCTGGAACTTAATTGAAGTTGCGGGCAAGCTAGAGTTAATTAGCGTAACTTTACGATTACGTCCTGTAATTCGACGGCGCTTTAATTGCCTGCTGGGCTTCCTAGGAGATAGTGCCAAATGGGTAAATACCATTCTACCATCCGGGAATACAATTTCGATCGCATAATATGCGTATATTACGTATAAAGTCACCGTTTACTTTTTATTTTAAGACAATGATATCCTAAAGTAGCACTCTGAGAGCGTATACAACCGCCAAACAAGGCAACTGGTTTCAGGATTTCCAATATTATCACTAAAACCTGGTCATTTGGGCCTTGATGAGATATATAAAAATACGAAAGCCGAACCCAAGAAAAGTGATTGAGATAACTGCATTTGTACTTACACTAGAGCGTGCTAATTCTTTACATCCCACGCGGAAATGTATAGGCATTTATCCGATGTTATCGGATACCTTTAACTATTTTCCCTTAGGCAGCCGATAAATGCCTATAATTTCCGAATGGGATAGAGCTAAAGCTTTTCGGTTCAGAAAAGTGAAGGGAATTGTTTCAACTCCTAAATTGTTGTAAAGATAAGAAAATTGTTTCCTCCAGAGACAATTTACTTCAGTCATAATGAAGCAAAGTATATTGCGGAATGTACATTTGATTTAAACTATAAAATTTGATGTACAAAATAAAACGTTGTTCCATCCACTATATTTCGCGTTTGATTACCAAAATTTTATTTGTAATGATTTTGCACTATGAAATTCTCAGGTTTATTACCGGATCGTTACTCTAATGAAGTCCGCCATCGTCGTACCCCACTGACCAATTATATTAGTCAACAGACGTTATAGAATGTACGTCAAACCAATATCCAACTCACCAATGCCACCAAGAAGATATACTGTTTCAACAATGGAGCAGCTCTTCTGCGTATTTGCTTCTCCTGCGAATGACACAGCAGCTCAATTGCAGACATCTGGCCTTGTCCTATAATAATGCAAATAGTATTTGGAAAATTTCTAAAACTTCAACCGGGACTGATATGTTTGCGCGGAATTC
The DNA here is from genome assembly GCA_001587735.2 of Parhyale hawaiensis. Taxonomy (NCBI): domain Eukaryota; kingdom Metazoa; phylum Arthropoda; class Malacostraca; order Amphipoda; family Hyalidae; genus Parhyale; species Parhyale hawaiensis. Next base: position 2,306,377 of record LQNS02000155.1, read on the forward strand.
ACGGGCAAACGTCATACGTAAACGTCAACATCTGTTGTAGGCTCTCGAAGCATATATGTTTCGCTAATCAATAGCTCTACATATAAATAGGATAAAGTTTCTTTGTATCGACTTCTGTCATACTCTTTAAATGTTGACATACTGAAGAAACCGCCACCTTCAACTCCTATTGAGAGCAGCAGTTGATAAACAAAACTGAAATAGTCTTGGGCACACAAAGTAAGGTCTTTGTGCGGTCGACCCGAAACGCTTTCACGAAGCGACCGAGATCTGAACGCACCTGTTCCACTTACATTGGATTTTCACAGTGTCGCAAGTTAAAATTCGACATGAGGACGCGTTTATTCAACATCATGCTAACGCTTCTTCGATTATCTGGCCATTTCTCTTACCGTGGCAACTTTCCAAGCAAAAACTTCAGGCGTACCCGCATGTTACAACGCTACTGCCTACTTTTGATCAACTTTGCCATTGCTCTGTTCTTGGTAAAAATCGTGAAGGATACCCTAAGTAAACCAACACTCCAGTTGCTTTGGATCTACTTCATTAATTTCATTGGCTATGGTATTAAATTAATATCTTATGCATCATTTGATGAGTTTGCATTCATCCTGAGACGGCTGTCCCTCATCAAGCAGGCTTTCCCGTATCCAAAGTTCCGGTACACTCGATCTTATGTGAACGATGCTCTCATGTTCGTTTTTCCTGTGTTTGCAACTGGCTACGTGATGAGTGTGGTCTACGACTATCTGATAGTGGCTGTTTCCCGTGAAGCTATCTATGAAATGGTGGAAGTCATCGTGCTGTCTTATACATATGCTGTGCCGTATTTCTATGGAGGTCTGACCTACCTGATATTCTATTTCTTGGGAGATGCACAGAGGCAGCTCATGCTGGATTTGAAAGACTTCTGCTGTATACAGTATCAAGGGGAAATGTCTTCTGAAGAGACCTTTGTGAAGCGTGGACAAAATTGTTGTCAATTCACCAGAATGGTCAGGGTGCAGCCTGCAACTTCCCATCACAAATTGTCAGGTTTTCTACGAAAATCGGAAGGCGCTAAGTCACGTACAAATGGAATCTCTTCTAGTTGGAATGCCGATATCCTAAACTCAGGAAAATTGTATCTTGCAGAAAACAAATTTAGGTCAGCTGAGAAGCTCCAACTTCTGATTGACGACACCGCAATTATATTCTTCAAATTTGAAGCACTCGCTATCACACTCCTCACTGGTAAGATGCTGTCATCAGCTCTAAGAAAGCTTAAATCAGTGCAACTAGCCATCCTACAATATAACCTTCATTCCAAGTGGTTGACTGAAACTTTAACAGATCTAAAAACTTTTGTAATAGTTTAATTTTTCGGAAAAAAAGCTAGTTTGTTGTAGGCACAGAGTCGTCAAAAACGACTTTTGTTGTTGTTTATGAATAATTTCATCAAGATGAATACACAGGTCAATCAGTATTGAGATATCGCATGTAACTAGGAGAGCTTCACACGGTAAAGAGACATTCAGACAATCGTCACATTTAGGATTGGGTTGTTGTCACTCATTTTCCCACACTTCAGTTTATTTCTTCCTCACTCAATTCAGTGGCGCATGCTGCAGTGCTAACTTGATATCTCATTTCTTCTCATTTAATTGCAATACTAGTAACCGTAGCAGACTAGTAGTGGACGAATACCTACCTGCAGGTAAAAACTACACTGCTGCTTCACCTGCTGCAGATTTCATTTTAGTAAAGAAATATAAATAAATATTAAAGAAATGCGTCAATGAAAATATCCATTGACCATTGGAAAATATTTCACAGGACTGGCACATTTCTGTCACTTTGAGGAGTTTTGAAACACTTTATAAAACTTTATTTATGGCCATGGCATGATGCCCGCTATTCGGTTGATATGGAGCCATCAGGCAGTAGGCGTCTTGACTTAAGGTTTAAAGTGCGAAAATTGCCATTGTCGTCAGATAAATAAAGAGGTACAAAGTATATTATTTCTGGAGGATTAAAATTCCACGAAAAAATTTCCAGGTCGTTTCTTTCTCTAATGAAACAAGGACGCCCCACTAAAGGGTAATGCACACGTCAAAAAATAAATTATGGATGTGGCAATTCGCCAACAAGTGCTCTATCAGACTCCGGGAATCAAGTGCATGAGTTCATTCCCAAGGATATGACTGAGCCAATTATGTGTGTCTTATGCTAGTATGATTACTTGTTGTTGATTACCCAATCTATAAGCAGTTTTTCGTATTCATTCATTCATTCATTCATTCATTCATTCATTTGAGCGCCTTATATTTTTCATAAGCACATAGTTTTGAAACCATATTTTTTCTCTCAAATTTTTAAAACTTCATCGAGCAGAGTTACAAGTTTAGCGCTTCCGTATACTTTCATAACTTACACTAAATCACGAAAGCAATATAAGCGCAGTGCTTGGAAATCGACAGTCATTATAGTTATAGACAGTATTATGAGAGAGCATAAAATACGTGTTTTAAACCTAGATTCACTTTTGACTTGGTAAATTTCCCCATTTTCCAGCGTACGGTGTGGGTGCGCTGATATTCAGCCTCTACGTTTCCGCTGAGCGACTCGTCAGTGGCGCAGAACTTCGTTTCAATGAACCATACATAGCCGTCTACGCCCTCAGTGTCCTCGCCCTCGTCTCCAACGCAACCCACCACTTCAATAAAGAGGTAATCTGTCGGCCTGTGCAAAACTTTGCTAGGGTTATACATGTGATGAAACCATAAGGGTATATTAATTACACAAAGCAATTTGTCATCGAAGTTTGCTTCCTAAGATAATTTTCTCATTACATCGGGAGCTATGTGAGTACTGTTATTGAAGCAGACAAGCGTGTTGCGTCCTCTACGTTAAAAAAAAAAAAACTAGCACATTTCCACTTTATCCGCCACGCCGTCCAAACTCAAAATTCCGTTTAGCTTCACCTTCTGTCATTCAAACCATGTAATAATGCAGGAAGGGAGCAGGATGTTGATGACATTTTATGTACGTATCACCCAGAGATCAAAGTGTGCCTGGGAGTGGAGACGCCTCATGACACACTACATGGACCTTCGGACACACGTGGCGGTGAGAGATTCTCATTAATATACGTAACATAGGTAATTACTTACAGACACCAAATGGGTATAAATGGTATCTAGGGAGAACTAGGGGTAAAAAATGAAGAGGAACTCACTAATTACCACTAATTCACATTAGTGGTAAGTTTTTCATGAACTAGAGGAGGCTACAAGTAGTTTAAAGGCTTAAGGAGTATTGTTATGGGTCATTTGTATACAGCTCTCCGTTCTTTGTATAATAGGCAATAGATTGCGCTCAATACTTCATTAGGATTAATACAATAATACTCATACCTCCTCTCAGTGAGATATAATAGTATCTGTTTGTCAATCCAACTCTTTTCTTTTTTGGATTACACAGTATTCTCAAAAAGAAACATCTAAGGACAAAAATATTCATTGGTATTAATTATCTTCGACTGGTTTGATTGAAATGAGTAGTGCTGCAGTTCTGCATTCATTACTTTGCCACGTGCCATCGCGATGAAGTTCATTAGCAGAAGCCACAAGACATCCCACAAAAGTGGGACAGTTATAAGTATGCAGAATGCGTTGAATCACAATAATCACATCGTCAAACATCTGACTGATTGAACGTGATCGTAGAACTATTGGATATGGACATTCGATTCTCATTTAATTGCACGAGGCGTCTGGAAAGTCATTACGTGTTCATACCTTTATTAATGAACATATATCAGCATAGAAAACAAGCAATAATTGCGAAAAGCAGTTACCGGGCGAGTCAAAAATTTTACAGAACGATCTAGATACAGGAAAAGTTAAGACGCTCAATCAGCCTTATTCGGAGATAGTGATAGAGCATCAATATTACGCCTCGTTTGCCTTTTTGTCTCAATGACTTTTCAGACTCTTCAAAGCATATTCTAGAAAACTAAATTATTCAGGTGTTCTTGCCCCCACAGTTATGTATTATTTATGTATCGGGTTGGGACCTAAGTCCTTGTCGCTTTTTTTTTTCATTAACTTTTTGAAAGGTTTAATGAAAGTAACAACCGACTAATCAATAATACATTCTCCATGTACAACTTTTCTCAACGTTCAACAAGATTGTCATAACTTCGTTGGTAGAAGCTACCTAGTTTTGACTCTAAAAACTCATGCAGCCAGGCTTTCAGTTATTCTGCATCAGTATTAAACACAACTCCGCACAAACGTTTTTTTATGTACAGGCACTATTTTTTCATTTCCAGTAATGATTCTGTAAAAAAATCGTTGCTTGTGTCCCTGAGCTGAGCGGTGACGAACAAGCAAACCGGCGGAGATCGTGGCTAATTGATTTTTGCTGTCATTACTTAAAGCATGCGGAACCATGATCCATAATACTTCTGAACCTTGCCCATACTGCAAAAATGCTTTTGTACTGAAGTGTGGCAGTATTCTATTTTCTCAGCCAGTTCCCTTGGCGCATGACGAGTGTTTTCGTTCAAAAGATTGTTTAGTTGTTCCTCATCGATAATACTCAACTGTTCGACAAGGACAAAGTGAGTCCTTCAGGTTAGAATTTTAATTTTTGAACTTGACATACCAATGACGAGCTGTCCTTTTAGTCATGGTACCCTCTCCATACACAGCGCAAATATCGTGAGCAGTTTTTGTGGCCTTAGAACCCTGATTCAAAACAAAAAGAAGATTTCGAATATGCTCATTTTTCTCCACTTGATATTGCATTCAGGTGGGCTGAAAATAAAAAAAGGAAGTTAACTAAAAATACTCGAAAAGAAGATAGACTACAAATGTTTTCAAAACTTCAAAATATAATTTCTAAAAAAATAGATTCCACAATTGAAAAGCACATTACGCTCTGAAATGTCCGATAGGTAAAAAAAAACAACTACAGAAACTTAGTTTCCAGCCAAAACAGTTCTGTCATGAACTTAGACACTGAGCTAGTATTCATCTCAGACTTTTTAAAGTTGTTCCAGCAATCTTGTTGAGAATTAAATCTTTAAATAAAAAATTACAACTACACAATGGACGCTCGTAGACAACTAGTATTTAATTTCTTTGGTGAAAATAATCTTGAAAAACGTTCTTTCACTATAATGACCATTGATGTTAGTTAAGCGGGCATAAACTTATTTACATTTATATTTAGTAGGTATCACCATAATACATTCTCTATGAAGTAGTTGGAAGTTTAATGACGGCTATGCTGAAAAGCTTCATATTCTTTAAACTCTGCAAAACTACCCCCATTCTTTTATTGATTTACTTAGAGAAGGTTTCACGTGTTTTTCGACGTCGCTCCACTAGCATACGTGTAATTCTTATAGGACGAGCCTTATAGCCGTTATCCATTTGTTAGACTTGAACATATTTTGGAATATATTTGCTGCAGTTATTTTTAGAACGCCCTTTAGGAAAAGTAGTCGACCAAATGCACTTTAGTTATCATTGTAGCGCACTATGAATAATTTAGACATCTAAGACATGGAACAGATAGAAATGAAGCATATGTGCTCTACTTCTAACCAATAGGTACAATTGAAGTGTGAATTTATGAAATAGCTAAGTGACATTGAGAGATTTAATATATGACGTATCTACTTAACAAAGTAGAAAAGTGTATTAGTGTAATCTTGCTTCAACAATTTAGAGGTACGAAGCAAAAATGGCTCCAGTTGATATTGTCATGTTTTATATCATTTTTTGCTAAATATGAGGAAAATATAGATAACGCAGGTACTGGTATCTAACCTTTTAGACTTTTTTACAGGGCATGTGTATGATTTTTATAAGAAAATGAGTTTATGGATTATCGAGTTCGACAGCGGAAGTAACACATTAAAAAAGCATTGATGTAAAACCGGTCAAGTAATTATTCAGATTACTTTAGTGTGAAAGTAGTATCAAACTAGCATGTAGCAATTTTTTCCCTATAAACATTGTTTCACCTCTTTTAGGCGAACAAGATCAAGGAAATGCTCGAACACCCTCTGGAATTTAATGTGCTCGGCTATGGTTCGATCAACAGGGCTTTCCTTTTAAGCGTGAGTATCTTCCGCAAAATTTTCTCTGGTTATTGGTTTATTTTATTATTGTTGAGCGTCAATCCCTTAGGCTTGCAAAGCCCCATCGTAAATTTTTATACCGTGCTTGCTATATAAAATGGGCCACTTCTCAGTATCGTACTACCATTTTTGAAGCGTCACAGTAGCAAAGTGCTGTGCACATACTAGGGCACTGTGTATTTTGATGCAATGCACATCAAAATGCTCGGCAGTTTTCTTTTTTTTTTTTTTTAATATCAGATTATCAAACTGATTAATTGCTGGTGCTCTCCAGCTGATTAATAAGAACACCCATCTGAACGCAGAAGAAAGAAAAATTGTTCCACCCTCAGGAAAAGAAGGTCAGGGGATTTTTGTTCATATTCATCACATCCATGGGCCATGGTTTATTGGCAAATCTGATAAAAATGCTGATGGCCTAGCAACTATTTTATGCATAAAATAACTTCTAATAAAAACTTTATATTAGCATTGATTTTTTAGAACACATATTAGTCAGAAATGGAACATAAAAAATGTAAAACGTTAACAGGCTCCTAATGATGGATGTCTGATCCGTAACTTGAAACAATATTGCCTGACGCGTTTATCCACTAAATTCGTCAACGTCACTAGGTTTATATGCTGCCAGCTGCGCCTACAATTGCTTCCCAGAGAGCATCTTACATTAAAAAATTACTGCAATCAATTTCATATACGGTAAGTCATCGCTTATTGTACATTCTATATATTTTCAAGCGCGTGATCAAGTTGTTCACTTTTTCAAACAGTGTTTCTAAAATGCTACAATAACTAAAGATGTTCCCGAGATTTCATAGCTGCAAGAGAAGACGCAATAACTTGTATAAAAACCAATATTTTCTTCCTACTCTCTCCCCATTCTGTCTCAAATGATGAAGGCGATTCCCGCTATTGTTACCCCACCACGCTGGTCTGTATAGGGTAGCGTGACATTTGTAAGTGCTGAGGATTTTGAGCAACCTCTATTCATGTTCTCTTCTGCTTATTTCTCAATTTTATTGTTGAGCAGCTATTAGAGTATCCTTGTAACAGAAGTTACGTACTACAAGACCTGCTCCACGACGCAACAAATGATATATTAAGCAATATTTTCTCTATAACAACTTCTAAGCATTTCTGGTATATAGTACCCTCAGTACAGGTAACTTACTGGTCAAAGAAAGAACCCTCGATGTACTGTTTTATAATCCCTCGAACGGACAACGCAAGAATCCAATTATATCTTCATAGTTTTATGGTCTCTTCCGAAAATGTATTGGAAACTCCGTAGTTGCTATTCTGTCTTTCAATATTTAAGACAAGGGAGGTCTTCTTATCCCATGTTCAATCACGTCTTCAACCCGCGATACATGCCAAATAGTTAAGGACGGTAAAATTTTTCTGCTTCATAAAGATCACCACAGATTATTTACATACCTATGCTTGGAACATCCTTTTCTTTAGTGCAGTGCGTGCAAGCAGAACTTATCATTATTCGGAGAATAAATGTGTTAATTCAGAAGGTTAACTACTTTCGTACTATGAAAACATAAAGTTGCTTAATTAATAGTTTGATACGCGGTGTAGTGTAGAAGTTGCTGTTGTAGCAAGACATCGTTAATAATAGTGTGTAGTGTACTGAATTTTGTATTATATGTTTCTTCTCTTCAACTGCATTCTTTGGCATCGATGACATGATGATTTTGTGTGGCAGGTAATCAACGGCGTCTCCACATACTTGGTGATCGCTCTGCAGTTTCGTCTGACCAGCAACTGATCGTCGATCACCTCGCTAATGACAATATCGAAATCAGTGTTTAGCATGAAGCAAATAATTAAAGTACAGCGAGTCTTCACTCGGAAAAAGAGTACTTTCAGTGAATATTTTGCACTGTCGTGCACCTCAATAAGATAACAAATTAATTATTTTTGAAGCAGCGAATTTTTTCACTTGTCAAAAACGCTGTTTTGAAACACAAAAGTTCAAAATTACGGTGGAAATCACAAGCTTTTATCGAAAGCCATGCATAGCATCCACACAAAAATAGTGAACTGAGCAAACCAGCGATAGAGCCATCCATCCGTTTTCATGGATGAGAATGGACTTCCTGCTTCTTAGTAATTGGTAGATTTGTGTTTCCATTATTGTTTCTAACAGGAAAATATAACTTAACTTAGCCCCGTTGAAAAGGAGCAGTGCAACAACTATTTAGCGTTCAAACTGTACTGCGTTAGCGATCACTAGTTGTAAGTTATATATAGAACTCGCTGTACTTCGAAGAGACAACAGTGACTGTAAGTTGTGAGCAGCACTTTCTGCACAGCACACCAATTACACGGGTAGCTCTGAAACCGATCTTACTGCAAAAGAGTGCGCGTCATATGAAGCTTTCATAACAAGCAAACTTATATTCGCTCCCTCAGTAGAAGCATTCATAGCTGGAGACGACCTCACATGTAAAGGCACTTTTTTTGAGGAAGCGACAGTTATCTGAGCAATGTTTTCCTGCCCCATCTCTCTAGTTATGCATTCTAACCTGCAACAAACGTGAACGTAGAAGTTTCAGTTATTACGAAACACGCTAATTCTTACACGCAACAGCTCCTATTCGGTTTTTTCTTAACTGCCGCGCAGTCTTGCAGAGTGATTATTCATCACATTGACTTGTACCCACCCGGTTGGCAGTACCTGTGTACAAGTTTGATCAGGGGGTAACACAGGTCCCAGTTGCAGCGGTTTGCTGCAGAGGCAGTCACCACAACTAGCCAACCCACAAATGGTCTAATATTATTTATAAGTCGCTCTTAGTGTAGCAGTATGTCATGACGCTAGAAACGAATATGAATAAGAGCCTCTGACGTATTGGCCCGAATTAAATTCAAATCAATAAAATGTAATCGAAAGTAACCTACCTTCTGTCGTAAGAGTGTAACGATATTGTGTGGACAATGTGTGCTGCGCCGAGACATTGGTGACTGGCAAAGGGCACGACGCTGAGCTTGCCTTGGCTGGTTTTCAGTCCCCTTTTCGCAGGCTGTGGGGATCGGAGCCTGGATACCGTGGAATGGCCGTCTATGTCCGGCGCGGATTCTGTGCTTACCGGCAGTCAGTGGACGAATGCGCCTGTCATGAGATCATCGTTGTGAGGGTGGGTGGCCGACTGAATAATTTTTATTTATTCTCCTTGTATCGTAGCCCTGCAACTGATGATTCTCTTTATGACTATTCATTGACGGCGATGGCCTCGATACAGAGCATGGATCCCAAGGCAGCGTTTGTTTTTGTGGGAGATGTTAATGCACACTGTGCGACGTGCCCAACCACGTCTCACGACCTACTTTTACACACCGACAACGGGCCCCGCGCTACTCTCGGGATGGAACCACTCCTGGCACGTGTCACCCTGCAGTGGGACCCACTTGGGACCACACAGCATGGCAGCTCCTTCCTAACCAAGCGACGCATCCGCTTCAGCACTCTTGTGTATTACCTTTAAATTCTTAAATGTATCTTTTAGTTACACCTTTTAGTGTGCTGAATGTCACCTTAGTCGAAGGTCACCTTAAATGTAATCGGAGAAGCCACGTGTGTGTGTCTAGCCACCTTGGAATGTCAAACCGACATAGGATGTTTTCTTATTGCGACTCGATACCAACTCGCCGTGAATACCTGTATCTAATGTATTATCACCTTGCCTTTTATAATAGGATAAAAGAGCCTTGCGTACCAGCACTTCTAACTTTTAGAAGTCTCAAACCAAAATGCTAGCCTCATGCTAAATCAGCCTGGAGCGAATCTTACAAGGCACGTATTATCAAAACCTTTGAGAATTTAACATGCAGAAACTCGCGACGGAATTCTCCATGACGTCAAAACCTCCACCCCAGGGCCTTGAAAGCCAAAGACCGGTCGCGAAGTCTTCTCGCATAAAAGCGTGTCACACACTGTAGTTTTGTTGATTCGCGGGTACACCGGCAACCACACCGCTACTAGACTCCTCTCGCTCCGATACACACACACACGTGTCCTCTCTCCGGAACTTTAACCAGAATTGTACTTTGTAAACCTAGTATCGCCCAAATAGTGGTAGCACAGTAATTACCGCACTTATCGACATAAGGGTTCACTGTGTGTGTTACCCCAACCTCCAGTTGGCACACACCGTGCCAGCGTAGTACCGAATCTTGATTGTCCATCGATGATTGTGGAATAAAAACCTACTTCTAATGTGAGCGTTAATACCCCTCACACACACCACCGGGACTGGTTGGGATCGGTATCCCCGACTGATTGTCATGGTGTGGCTGCGATGGACTTTTGCACCTTGTCTAGTTGTGTGCAGCTAGTTCGCGGGTCCGCGTATATTGCTGGTAACTGTCTCGACCTCGTTATGACTGATGTCCCGGACTTGATGACGGTGTCAGTTAGCTCCCCTATTGGCTCTTCAGACCACTCACATCTTGTTGTGTCGTTGGACCTCA
>LQNS02000155.1:2327229-2395317 GCA_001587735.2 Parhyale hawaiensis
CCGAGCAGGGGCCAAACAATGGGCCGCAATGCAGTGTAGTTAATAATGATAGTATTAACTGATCTTAGTTTCTAATGCAACTTTAGTATTAAGCTGTCTCCTGTGTACCATTCCATATGTATACCTAATAAAGCATATTATTATTATTATTATTTATGTGGATAAATAAATAAAACTACCGATGCTACGCCAAAACGAATGTAATTTTTTATTTCAGCTGCGTAAAATACATCTCATCAACAAACTTGTGAAGCATCGTGTAACTAACCTTTCTGTTGCGCCAGTGATCTTCCTCGGACGGCGCACCTGGGCGCACTGGTTCACATGAACAGCTTTCCTCCGTTTTCTGATTACGCTTCTAAATGTTTAACATTAACTTCTAGAGCTTATGATATCTTCCTGCATCTGTTTCCACCTTTGCAAAGGTCGACTTTACGATTTTGAATGTCATTAGATAACACATTTTTTATTTAATCCCCTTTTCAATAATCGAAAATGACACTACCTGTTACTTCAACTGTTCACATTGGAGGTTACTGGTTCAAATGAGTGAATTAGAAAACACGTGCGTGCGTGATTGTCTGATTTTTTTTCATATCACCATGAAAGTAATTCATATTGGGATTTCATATTCATACCATATGAAGTGTTGTAAAGCATTTAAGAACACGATATAAAGGGATTTGAATGCCTTTGTGTTACCACTGTCGATATATTTAAAAAAAAAAAATTGAAAGTATAATGATTTCGTATTCCTTAGAGAGCTTACTATATATAACTCGAAATTAGCCATTCATGTCCGTTTGAGCAATGATTATGGCTTGCAATTTAAGATTTTCTAAATAATTTTATGCATTGACTACTTTTGTTTCTCATTGTATATTTTCAATTTAAAGGTATTGCATGCTTTCAATAAAGCAAAGCAAGGGGCAAAGCCGCCTGAGGGTACTGAGCAGCTCATATTCCTGAATTTAGTGCATAAGAACGGTTGCAGTAATTGAAATGTAAGAGTGTAACTTTGAGAATCTCTCTATCTAAGTAATTTTAACCCACTGCAGTGTGTAAATATAAATATGTACAGGACCACACGACAGGCGTTTGTTCCTTGTACGAAGTGCTCAACGTTCAAATGTTTTGGGGCGTCCTCGTAAATAATAACTGTGGGTCTAATGAAATATTTGCTAAAATGTTGGCAGCCAAGTAATCTGACTTTGCAGTTAGAGAGCTAATACGTCAAGTGCAGTAATATCTTAAGTTTAAGCAAAGACTTTCCTGAACTAGTCTTATTAGCCCTCCAATGTTGCTACAGGGGAGGTTTTAAACATTTCTCCGATCTTGAAGTGAATTAGAACTCAGACAACTTTGCCTTTGCTTGCTCGTTTAACATTAAGCTACTGCTTGCCAACTTTTCTTTGCTCCTCAAATAATACTCTTCCTGCCAAACTTCTGAGTTTGGTCTGTCAGTTTGGAGTCAAGGTACACCGCAGCGCTTCCAGACTGAATATACTACAGTATACGCAAGCGAAGCTCAGGGACCGTAGAGTGAACCCGTATAAAGTCACCTAATTAGCGGAGATAAGAACCGGCTTAGTCCTCAACGCACGATCATTCCATTTAAATGGGGATGTTGCAAGCACTCTCATAGATAGTTTATTGTTGATAAACGTTAGAATTAATGTGAACGCAAAGCTAATGAACGATTTTGACCTTTCAATGCCTACAGAGATTTTTTTATTGAGCGACTTTTTTATATGGCCATGCACAGAAAAATTGCACTTTAATTAGGGCGTGACATTGTGAATGGAAATCAACTTGAGCTAAATTGCAGTAAAATGTTTGCAACATCAGCATTGTATTACAGAATTATTGAACATGATGTGCCTGGGTACTGGAGTAAGCATGCTACAATATTTATTACAGGAAACTACACCTTACTTCGTAATGCAATGTTTAATATGCACTACAGATAGTGGCTTTATACCGTATGTGACACTAACAGCTTTTTGAAGGTAACTCTCAAATTTTAAATGGCTTTCTGTCATTATTACAAAGTCTTTTACAGTAATTGTTTAAAAATTTCATATATTAAATTAATGTATTCCTTCTCTCTACTTTGAATGACAGCGGCAAGTTTTGATTTCCAGAGTGATCATGGCAAACCTGAAGAAGTGTTTGAGAGGTAAGCATATGGATTAATTTCTAATTGCATTACTGTTTGCTACTTTCGAAAGTAAGACAGGGAAATAATTATTTACTTTACAACTACTCGAATATGGAAAAGGCGGCCTTCTATCCATACTGACTACACTTAGTTCAGTGTTTCCTTTCTCTGGCCAATCAAACAATATTAGATACGATAACTTAGTGGACGATTAACTGACCAAAGCAAATTCGCAGAAACGAGTAAAAGCCAGGGTTCGTTCCACTCTCAGCCGCCATGCTATGACGTAGCCAACTAATGTGCACCAAAGTAATGCCATAGCCGACGGGAAAGCGAGTGCGCATATAAGATAACTTGCAGCAGAACTGACACGGTGCAGATACTGTAGCCCAAAATGAGCGATATGAGTGAAGAAAACCTCTTTCTTAAAATAAGAAAGCAAGTTAAAAGTTGATTGGAATACGCAATTTTTTTCTATTTTCTTTTTTTTTTTCAGCTGTGTATTTAGTGTTAGTTACATTACTTTAGTCTAACACTTATCAATTATTAGTCTAGACAAGTTTTCAATACTGTAATTCTTGCAGTACATTTATTTTTTTTCTCTCTCTCTTTTGAAGCAATCGAACGACCAATTAATTCCGATGCAAGTTATGCAATGCTTTACTGTGCCGAAAGCTTTTAATCCGTTTCTAAATGTAGATGCAGCCGACAACATCCTGAGTACCTTTCAAAGTAGTCTCAGACTCAAGAAATAAAGAGATAAGCACTGGAGAACAATCATAGAGCTAAGCAAATATGCAATTAGGCGATGAGAAGTAATCCTAGTAAGCATGTGCATAATTTCTTAGGTGGCATTTGATGAACTAAACATGAAGTCAACTTGACCGCACCCTCAACTGAGAAACCCATATGCACTGGTCTGTGCTGTAGATATAGGCCCACTGGCCCGTGGGGAGTAAGTGTGGCTGCAGTCGACCACGGATCATCAAGATTTATGGCTCATTTTGACGGAAGGTTCAAATGACCCGCGCCCCACCCCTCTCATCTCTGAGAAAGGCAAGTACCCCCAGGGCCGCTCCGCATACCTACCCCTGCCGAATCAACACCCAGATCAGCAAAGAGATCGCGTGCCTGGGTTGGCCTCGAATCCGAGATACAAGAAGTGTGAGCTTAGAACATAAGCGTGAGAACTGCGACCGTCTGTGGCTCCACTTGGATCAGCCGTCTGCTTTAACTTTGTACCTCCCTTGCCGGTAACAACAGACCGTTGCAGGGAATTTTCTTGCTAAAATCCATGACAAGAAACGCCCAACTACGCGACAGCATTGGACAGCATTGTAGAATTAATGATAATGAGACTAGTGCATTTCTAAAAATAATTTCAGCATGTGACGAAGCGCTTTATATGCTTGATGAGAATAGAGTCAAATTTCAGAAATAAATCGACCCTGTCGTATATTGGGGCCCTCAGTCTTTACCATGCAATACATCTTTAAAGAGAGTCGACGTCTTAAATATAAAGAGTATTCAAGGACAAAAAGTCAACAGGCATTCAAGTCAAATCAAATTTTGCCATATTTCACTTTTTGTCTGACCAAAGTAGGTCACTTCTGTCATTTGCAGTGAATATCTCAATAAAATTTGTGTGTCGCAGATGAAGTGTTTTATTTCACGCACCTGGCAGCTGTGCACGTGTTTGCAGATCTTTAAATAACAATTGTGTGAGAGATATATTAGTTTACATACAAGTGGAAATGAATGGAAAACTATATATCACATCTTTTAGAATCTCAGAAAAATCTCGTTAATGTTATTACTTCAACCAAATTTACCCCTTTGGTTGTCAGAGTCAAAGCACTAAGAACAGAACTCACGGGTAAGTCACTACATTGTAAATAAATATATCGACAAAGAAACAGTTTAACATTTAGGCTAAGCGATTTGCGATTTAGTTATGCATACTATATTTAGTATGAGAAGCAGTGATCTCAGGTCCTGGCCCCAAATGGTTCTGTTCAAGCAGGTAACTAAAAATTACTCTGCGCTTACCTGGTATTAATCAAGAACATTCACATACAAGGGCAATCTGAGAGCGCATACCTTTGCCAAGCAAGATTATGTTAACGAAAAATTTAAATTAATCCTAATACCATTGTTTGCTCTTTGTCATCACCAAAATATGGTCAGTTGTGCTTCATGACAGCAATAACAAATTTTTGGTAACTTTCTTGAATATCCGTTCATAAATTTTTGAGCAATCAGTCCTATATAATAATTCACGTCGTGTTTTTATTTATTTACAATTATATTTATATCTTTCATGTCACGCTCTATGGGAATAACATAGGAGAAACTTCAGGGGCCGAAGACAGTATCTTGGATACGGGGGTCACACTTGGACGCTCCAGCTGATGGACCTGAGCCTGCCTGAATGATCGTGTCTGGACATTTTCCTTGTTCTGAGTTGCTACGGGAGATATCACTTACCTACGCCTCATAATACATATATATATATATATATACAATTTTTTGGCAGAATTCTGAGTTTTCATTAAAGAAGCCTGAACAGTAATAAGCACAGGAGACAGCGAGGGTTTTCTTGAGGTGCTAATTTTCTACCGTCATTTATAATGACGGCCCGGGCCACTAGTACTTAGATAAACATCGTAACAACCGTGAGTCACACACACAAACTGACTAACCGATTATCAACAAAATATGGTCAACTGAGTCTCATAGCATTTCTAACAATGTTTACAAATTTCATGAAGTTCCATTTAGATATTTTTCAAGTTATGTTGCTATCAAACATTTTTCAAACATCCTAATGAACGGACGAACCCATCATCACCAAAATTTGGTTATTTGTGCCTTTTACAGTGCTACCAGTTCCTACAAATTTTATGAATATTTGTTCAAAACTTTTTGGGTTATGTTACTGACAAACAGGAAGCTAAACATAAAGACAAACAAATAGACAAACATGTTACAAAAATTTGATATTTAATCCTTGTTACATGCCTCATTATTTTACAAATTTCATGCAGATTGGTCTATAACTTTTAAAATTATGTTGCCAAGAGGAAAAAGGGACTGACAAACAAACATTTGAACATCTTTTCACTCATAATTAATGATATGTGCTCATAACATGCTTAACAATCTCAGTAAATTTCATAAAGATCCGTATTGAACGATATGAGTAATAGTGACAGACAGAACTAGAGCGCTCTGAGAGCGTATACCTCCGCCAAAAAAGGCAACAATAACGAAAATACTAATTGGTTTTAAAACTATGATATCCTTTGTATCAGCACCAAAATTTGATCATTTTGCGTTCTACAGTAAAAACAGCTCCTGTAATTTTCTTGAAGATCCATTCATAACTTATCCGGTTATGGTGCTAACAAACTTCCTGACCAACATTAGTCAAACAGAAAAACCGATTATCACAAAAATTTGATCATATTTATCTTTTATTATTTCTAATAACTCCTGAAAATTTCAGAAAGATCCGTTCATGTTTTTTTTGAGTTATTTTGCTAACAAACATAGAATCAAACACAGAGCTAAACAAACGAAGAAACCGATCACCGCAGAAATATAGTCACTGACGCTTCGGGATAGACCTAACAACTCATGTGAGTGTTTAAAAAACTCCGTTCATAACTTTTCAGTTATAGTATTGAGACAAAATGAGGCAAACAAACACATGGTTGAGCGGATCTTCATCAAAAGTTAATCATCTCTTATTCCTAACATGCCTAACAATCCTAGTACATTTCCTAAAGATCCGTCCATAACTTCTCAGTTACCTCGGTGACAGACAAGCAGAATAACTGGCAGACACAATCCTCCTTGGCGGAGATGCATGTAATAAAAGACAAACAGAATAACAGACAAACGCCGACAAAAACATTAACTTCCTTGGTGGAGGTAATCAGCGAATATTCACTAAGATGATGTTGTTCCCTTACTGTTCTTGGCTCAGTATATGTAATATAAATCCTATCCTCATTCAAGCGTCAATATATGTCTCCAATAACTCTCTCATCTCTCCTTCTAAACTCTGCATCAACTTTTATATCTTAATCGAAGCATTGTTGCTTGGAGAGCACACAATAGATGGCGGGGAGGCTATTGTTCTTGGTGCAGTCTCTTTCAACTGCAGTTCTTGACAAAACTAAACATTATTGGAATCAGTTGATATCAAATATGATATTTATGGTAATAACCAGCAAATAATAAGGTCTTGTGAGGTAAATGGCAGAATAGATTTATTGAAATGGTAAATAGATACTGCGATTTCGTGGCAGCCAAGGTGAAAAACGAAATCAACCAGATTCTCAGGATTTATCTATTTTATAAATACGAGCAGCTTATCAAGGGAACAAGCTCATTAAATGGCAGTAGAAAATTTGGAACACTAGCTGCAGTGCAGAGGTCACAAATTATCCTCCTACAAAAGACGGCGGGCAATAGCCATAGATCAGCTGGAAGCTCTGTGCGGACTAATCCAATGCATCTGCAATCCTGAGAGATTGGTGGGCTTCAGGCTTAATTATACCGCCATTGTTTGGAGTAGCGACCGCCAAGTATAAATGGGCAATGATATGGGAGATGCAGCTCAGAAAGTAGGGAGTACTGTTGATTTGTACTGAACAGACACACGATGTGATCAGCGCAGAAGCAATTTCTTATGCGAACATTATACTGATAATGGTATTGGAAAATGAATAATGACAACCTTTCGTAACAACAACAACAAATTAGTAATCACCATCTGCTGAGATGATTCAACCTGAGCTGAAGCAAGTAATAATGCGGGAGTCAATTTAAATATTGAAGACTAGAATGAGTGAAAGCAACGCCTGACTTAAACAGACACCCTATTCGCTATGCTCATCTGCCCTGTATTAAGAGCATGAAATGGGCTCAAATACCCTGAAATGGAACACTATCGCTTTTTTCAACAGAAATGATGTAACGTAAATACACCACTGGTTTCCTTCGAAAGAAATTGTTTCTGAACACTTTAATCGATCTTTCCATACTCTGCACTTAGAGAAATATTTTTTTGAGACACGGTTGCTTTACCATTTAAGAGATAAATCTAATCAGACTCCCGTCTGAATTTGCCACCTTAATGGTAATCATAAACTTACCGTTATTGAGAACACTCTATTTGTAAGTTTCGTTTTTATCATTAGACTTTAAAAGTACTTATGCTGATATTATAGGCTTCACTGAAAACAAGCAATAAACTTCGTCATGATTACAAAAAATTGCGTTTATGTTGCTCCTGGCGGAGTAGATGATAGAGAGACACCTTTGAGGCCTCTTGGTCCTCAGTAAGTGTCCGGTGTTATTCACAAGGTATGTCTAGTAGTCTTACGTGAATAGGTTGAAGGAAAAAGCTTAGCTTCGTTCACTTCAGCATTTTCAGATGCTCAAATATTACTGAATGTTCTAAGATAAATATAAAATGGTAATTGAAGCTCCAATACACAGCAAACAAAATTTTAAATCGGGTTACTTTGGTCCCAGTCGCAAACAAAAATCGCAAGAAGTTGCAACGAACTGCAGGCAAAACCAGAACTTCGATACTTTGGTCACATCCGAGACCCAGGACTGCGAGAGCCTTAATTATGGCGACAGTGCAAGCATTTCAAAAGACAATACGCGACACACTGGACGACTTGTGCATTGCACCGAATCTCCACGCGTCATTGCCAAAGGTAAAAGCCCAGTCCAAATAACAACCTCAATAACTGAGGCACTGAACGACAATTTTCACAACAGCACTAGGGCTTCACTTCGCACGTAAGCGTATATCGTATAGTGTAAACTTTATTTGGCGTTTCAAACAATGTTTTTCCTACGAGAAACAAAATTTTGGAGCGCCATTTTAAGGTGAAAAATCTATCTGCTGGCTGCCGTGAAGTCAAACGCAGCAACAGCCCGGGCACGGAAAACTACTTTCGGCATTTCACTTGCCTTGGGAACTTCTGCAGCGGTTGAGATCTCTCCCAGTCACCCCCGATGGATGCAAAGCTTTAGATAGCCTTCCATGTTTACTAAGTGTCCAATTCTTGTGGCGAGATCCCGACTGATGGAAGCCCACGAATGCTGCTACTCTGCAGAGACGTCTCACTCATGCCATTGCGTCCGAAAACAGGAAGAATTGTGAGAATAAATAAATCCCTTTAGTGAAATGCACCAGCCGCGGCACGGAAAATCAACGAGGAGAGCAGTTGAGTTAAATATTAAAGTATGCATTTCTTTGATATCTTCTCAATACCTTTACTACTATTGTCCATTTAGACCGTTTTTTTTACAACACATGAAGAAATACTAGAGTAAATATGTAGCACTTGAAGAGCAACTTGAAAAATTAGCAAATGGTGTAACTGCGTCAAATCCTTTTGTGTATAATTTTGCAATCCTCTTAATGCCTTTTCTATAGCACAATCATACCATTTGATACAAAAGAGAATGACTTACGAAGAGAAATAAATCATGCATGAAATGTTGCTGTCAAAAATCAATGAAGGGGGCGACAAGTAACGTGAAATTTTTAAGTACCTAAAGACTTTGGAGCTTTTCAGTATTTTGTTACTCAATTATGCTATTACATCTAAAACAGAAACAGCTGCGAGAATTGAATCAATATATCCTACTGAAATGCAGCTGTCGTAACCCTAAAAAGTGAGAGGATCCAGTAGATATGAAAATCTTTCAGTACTTGGTGCCGTGCATGAATGGAATGATTTTTTTCTACTGTGATATATGATGCGCTGAGATATAGGTGATAATTTAGTATAATGACAAAGCTTGCCACGTTAAGCAGAGGTTTTCCCTTTCTATACTTTATTTGTATTTTTATATAGAAACAACTGCCCTGAATAATAAATAGGGCAGTGATACATATTGCTCAAAGGCCAAATTTAGGAAACAATACAAGCGTTTCTCGCTTATAGTCTTATAAATCATATAAAATTATTCTTTAAACCCAAGTAAGCTAATTCTTTCCCGAGAACTAAAAAACATGCGCCCATCTAAGTACGAGCTACTTTAAGCTTTGAGATTTCAATTGCGTATGACCCTCTCACCTTCGGCTGTCAATATTTCAGTCGTAAAAAATAATGAATATTATAATGGCCCTAGTTTTAAGCGCTAACCTCTGCTACTGGTAGAGTCGGCTATTGACCTGCGTCATGTAATTAATAATATGAAAGATTTTGCTACATTCTCCATTATAATTCTGCATGCCCCTCCATTAGTTACTTAGTAGCTACGATCGTGATGCTATGGACAAGGAAGACACAGACAGGTACTGTAGTTCGTCGGTATTATTGCAAGAATATATGTCTTACTAATGACATCATAGTGGTCATGTTGCTGTTTTTAACATAGATTGGTAGATAGGATACGAGTTCCACCGCATAGCTCAATCCGCTCGGAACTTCATCGGTGCTTAATGGTTAGACAAATACTCGGAACCCGGAAGGCGAATCAAGAAAAAACTAGAGCACTCTGAGAGCGCATACCTCCGTCAAGCGAGGCAACGGTAGCAAAAAATTCAAATTGGCTCTGAAACCATAATTTTCTTTGTATAAACTCCAAAATCTAATCAGTCGTGCCTTTGATAGTTAATAACAGCTTGTGCAATTTTCTTTAAGATCCGTTCTTAACTTTTTGAGTTATACTGCTAACAAACGTTAAGACAATCTTGAGTCAAACATACAAACCGATCTGCACCAAAATTTGATCATTAATGTCTTTTAACATTATTAATAATCCCTATGAATTTCATGAAGATCAATTCATTATTTTTTTTAATTGTTGGACTAAAAAACATAAAATTAAAAACAGTGACAAATGAAAGAACAAAGAAACGGGTCATTACCAAAATTTGGTCATTTACTCTTTGTTATATACTTAACAACTCATGTTACTTTTATAAAAATCCATCCATAACTTTTTTGAGTGATGGCATTGAGAGAAATGAGGCAGTCAAACAAACAAACGGATTGGTATATCTTCACCAAAAGTTAATCATCTGTTTCTCCTAACATACCTAACAATCCCTGTAACTTTCGCCAAAATCGGCTTAGAACTTTTTGAGCTATCTAGGTGACAGACAGACAGGCAACTAGACAGACAAACACGACGAAAACATAACCTCCTTGGCGGAGGCAATTATGACATTCACTGTACTTTCTAAGACGTTCAGTATGTGCAGTGCATTTCCCCGATCAAATTTATTACATGTTAGTTACTATTTTTTTAGCTCTGCTTGGTCCACATATTAATCGCGCTATGTGAAATTGTCCATAAGGGTTGCCCATTTTTGGGCATGGAATCCAAATTTCAGGTGGGGTTGTTTTTCCCACTATTTGGTCCGCTCTGAGTTCATCAGTGGAAAAATACACGAAATTGAACAATTTTTAGGGGTCGCGAATTCAAAATGAAAACATGAGTTTTCGCGAAAAATGACCAAGATTGAACTATTTCACGCATAAACGGCCTGTTTATGACATGATTGGTCTAAGTTACTGTTAGGAACGCATATAACAAGGCTTTTGACGTATGTCTGACACCCAGTTCAAAGGAATGCACCAGCGATTTGATTGTCAGGACAAGAACAGACTTGTGTGTGCTCTGTGCGACTCCAGCCATAATAATAAATGCGGAGCTTATCACATAATCTCAGTTTTTGATGATTTGCCCTCTGATAGGTTGCTCCCGTGCGCAATACGTTCTTTTTATTGTTTGCTTTGTTTTCATTTCCTACATGGGATAATTTCTTCTCGCAGATTCAATTATTTAGCATGAAAATATGCAAATAAGTGACTCGCAGTCAAGAAAGGGTACTATTGCAACTATGCCCCAGTGAGTCGCAGTCAAAGAATGGGCCAGAGACGACTACCGACAGGCTCTGGAAATGACGCTCCTCATCCTCATTGCTGAACTTCCCCGCGGCACGCGCTTTCTCCATCCTGGAGCATGTCACCACGCCCGCTGGATGGCGAAGATCACCTACTATTTAACGCTCTACGTTTTTGTGTACTAGTTGCAACCCAGTGGTGATTTTTGCTTCAAGCTGAGAAGGATAGAGATCATCGTGTCTCTGTGGCACACATCCTCGTGGTTGAGGTCACCCGTAGCCAAAGATGCCCATGTTAATGACCTGCAGTTTCATCATGAACTCCTCCGAAGAGACTGTGGGGGAGCTGATGCGGCTTTAGCGGCGGTGACCCGCCACCTATGGTATCTTACGCCACAGACGGTCGTGCTGTCGCTCTGCAGTGAGAAGCGAGTGCAGCAGAGAAAGAGGAGATGGCGACTAAGCTGCATTCAATGGAGGCGACAGATGAGTACAATAGCAACATTGCATTGTTGCTATGACAGATGAGTACAATAGCAACATGAGTACAGTGTCCAACAACTGGTTGGCCTCATCAACGAGTGCTCCTGGGTGCTCTTCAAGGAGCGTGATGTATGCGGCACAGCGTGGCTGACGTTGCCGGTTGAACTTTGGGAGGACGAGAAGTTCATGAAGTTCAAGGATTTGACATGACGCTTTTCGATTACGAATGACGTGGCCGAAAGAGATATCAAGCGGGTTCAAGACTTCCAAAGCTCGGTTACAAACGACGAGTTGCAGTAGTAGGAAGTGATGCTGCTCTTTGGAAGACAGAAAACAATTTATAAGCTTCATCAAGTCGGCTCTGATGAAGCCGTGAAGGTTTGGTACTACGTCCTGACTGAAGTCGCTGTCTCGGATCAGTAATTCGTGGTCCTAGAACAAACTGGCTCCCAGGAATGGAGATTTCGTGCACAATTTTGCGCCGATGCTAGGAAATATTTATCGTTGCCGTGAGCACAGCGTTTCTTAATTAATATATATCCAAGTGCTCTAAGTGAGTGTAGCGACTTATGGTTTATCCTCCAACTAAAACAGTAAAATCTGACTGACATATTTGAGACAGTCTTTTGTTATGAGCTGCCATCAACTGAAAGGATAAAAATCACTTTTTCATTGAACGGAACTTGAAAAAATTAATGCCACCACGGCCAGACTGATGCTACCATGCAGCTACGAAATCAGAACAAGCTCTGCCGTTTTTCTAATGAACATTAACAGATGGACTCGTTATTGCAGGAAATATAAACTGCAAATAAATCCTCATATCTGTCCTACAATCACCAGAGTTGAGCATGCTACCAAAATGGGTGTGAAGAGCAAAGCAGATAGCTCTTCTAGAAGGTGATTAGGGTTAAGTCACGTGATTATTAATCACTAAAACAAAAAGTCAAATTTTAGGTCATTTTTCGTATTTACATAATTTTTTGAAATTCATTTCGAGATCCCAAAAACTTCTCAGGTTTCATTATTTTGGCAGAAACGTAATCAGGAGTTGCAAAATAATGGGAAAAATGGCCCAACCACAATTTTCAAAACTCGAGAAAAATGGGTCAGCCTATTGTCCATGCACGACACTGATGGCATACTGGAACAAGTCTTACTGAGGACAACACCGGGATTTCAGGAAAAGCAGGACTGCGCTGAGCTAGTCTGTGGTGACGCTCTCATTAACATTAGGCAGGAGAAAATTAGAGTAGCCTTGATAAGTTTACGAGAGTGATCAATAGGAGAAGGAGTCAAGTTCAAATTTAAGCTGCTACTGTTCCCAGGTCTTAGGTAGAGGAATAACCGCCTTGACTTTGATCATTTTTAACACTTCGTATTCATTAGGTTCCGAGGGCATCATAATTGAGGAACAAAGCTTTTATTAAGTGGAATTTCCAGTGATTCCTTCAGTATTAGATAAGAGAAAATTAAGGTACCAGAGATACGATCTCGGGAGGGAGCAGCATTAGTCAAACTTTTATTTTTTTAAGCTGCTGCTGCTACTCGCTTTTCATAGGTGGAACATGTATTGCCTGACTTGGAATATGTTTTTCCATTTTGTAAGCACGACACGGGTTTAACATATCACTAATGATAATTGCTTTTGTTCTGTGTGATTTCCACAGGTTTCATGCAGTTAGTTTTTTTAAGTAAACGAATAAATTTAGATAGTATTTTCCAAGGCTAGGAGTGGCTGATGGCTACAATAATTACCCCCGCCAAGGAGGTTGTGTTTTCGTTGTGTTTGTCTGTCTGTCTATTTGTCTGTTTGTCTGTCTGTCTGTCACCAAGATAACTCAAGAAGTTATGAACCGATTTGGATGAAATTTGCAGGAATTGTTAGGTATGTTGGGAGAAACAGATGATTAACTTTTAGTGAAGATATATACGTCCATGCGTTTGTTTGTTTGTCTGCCTCATTTTTCTTGATGCCATAACTCAAAAAGTCATGGATGGATTTTGATAAAATTAACATGAGTTGTTAGGTATATAACAAAAAGTAAATGACCAAATTTTGGTAATGATCCGTTGTTCGTTCGTTTGTCACTGTTTTTAATTTTATGCTTGTTAGCACAGTAACTCAGAAAATAATAAATGGATCTTTATGAAATTTATAGGGGTTATTAGTAATGTTAAAAGACACAAATGATCAAATTTTGGTGCAGATCGGTTTGTTCGTTTGTATGTTTGACTCATGTTTGACTTAACGTTTGTTAACAGTATAACTCAAAAAATTATGAACGGATCTGCAGGAAAATTGAACAAGTTATTATTAATATAAAAAGACACAAATGTTTAGATCTTGGAGTTTGTACAAAGAAAATTATGGTTTCAGAGCCAATTTGAATTTTTTGCTGCCGTTGCCTCACTTGGCGCAGGTATGCGCTCTCAGAGTGCTCTAGTTAATTATTGTACCCAGCTTTCTGCACTCTGCGGCCTATCGTTGGATAGTGGACACTTCATGGCCGGTGCCTCTAACGTATTTCTATTGCAGGCGTTATTACGGTTAACGGCCCTGGCGTCCTTTCAAGTTGTTGCACTATAGACATAAACAATAATGCAACTTGGCCGCAAGTTCACAACACTGCTCTTGTATGGAACCAGCACCTATCATATCTTTAAATTTCCGGCCTACGTACAGACAGCCGAGAAACCTCTGGCGGCAAGTTATCCCTTGAGGGCGTACAAGACTGTGATAGCAAAACCTAACAAAATAGGCATCCAAAATCTCAAGTCAAACTCTGTCATTTTCACACTAGCATTAAGAATAATTCACTCTTCAGCAGCTACACTAGGCAGCGACCTACTGATTCATACGCGAGCCTCCACAACCGCGGTGTTCTTTATAGTAGTCTTCAAGTCCGGTGCTCAGCGGTGAATTTTGAATAATTTATGCGCATATTTCCTTAAGCTGGTTGGAAATGCATGCCTTTGAAGTACTCCCGGAGTTACCTTAATGACTTCGGTTTCTTCTCCTCTACGATGGTATACTGCTGCTGAAGCTGCTAGCCAATTTTGAAACTCTCTACCAAAAGAGCGCTCTGTGTTAGGCCGGCTGCCCACCAACAACTTTCGTTGCCGCTAGCAGCTTAGAGGCAACTCAACTAATTCGTTCACGTAGCTACGGCACGGTTACAATTTGCGCAAAGTTTAACTGTATCAAAATTTTTTAAATATTTTAGTCGCAACTGCAACTTTTACATTATAGCGAGTGGCAATGTTGAACTTTCAACGACTGCTGCGAATTATATATGACCGGTTTCAGACAATAAAGATTGATATTTTAAGAATTACAGCACAATGTTCATAGACGTCATGCTGAAGTCACGGCCACGTCTACGCAGTCGGATTAGTTAAGTTGCTTCTAGGACTGCTAGCGGCAACGAAAGTTGTTAGTGGGCAGCCGGCCTAAGGGTAACTTTTATACCTGGAGAAATTTCGATGGAAGGATCGAAATTAAGCCTTCGAAGTTTGACTTGTCCGAAACTATAGACACGAGCTTTGACTTTGCCTCCGCAAGTCATGATGCAAGTGTTAGAAGCAGGGCGCGCGATTATGGTGAGCAGACTAAAGACACCCTTTTACGAAAGAAGATTGATCTCGCAGAATTCTGAAGGGTTACCGTCTAAGAGAAGACGATTAGTTCTCAATTGAATGATTAAAAGACACAGCACTAGCTGCCTGACGTTTCGGACTAGTCAAACCCGCTGAGGTATTCCCGGACATGCGGTTCTCTTGCGAACGGCTTGGAGCGTCTACACTGAGTACATAGGCCCACATCTGCTTGTCTGGGTTCAGTGCGAAAAGGATAGTAGGATATTTAACTTCCTTAGTTCAGTGAGTCTCCGACTGTCGTGATTTGAGATTCAGCTGTGCCGCATATGAAGCATGACAACGCATACTCTTGCGGCAGCCCGTGCATCTGGACGGATTCTTGTTGACTTCGGTTACATATCCTGTGCAATAGTACTGTTGTTAAAAAAAAAAAAAAGAGGATCCCAAAGTTTGCAAGCCGGTAGGTACTGACAGCTGTCTGTGTTATGGAAACTTGTACTCTTAGAATCTTCGTTATTGGAGCCTGCTGCTGCTGCTGCTTGAGTGTAAGCAGGACTATACCTCGAGCACCGTGAGCCTGTGTGTTCGCATCTACCTGTCAAGGTTTATGCTTGATTCACACCATACTGCCGGTCACGTACCAGGCACACGCTAGGCACGTCCCGTTCCCTGCCTAGTGCAGTCACATGTTCGGTCCGGTCACGAGCCGTGCTCGCATTAGTTCCTTAAGTTATATCCCAATCTAATTTCTATAAAAAACTGATGTCTATAAGTGATGTCCATAAGTGCACTTCCAAGCAGTGGCCTTTGGGCTTCCAGGTGGACTGTAGCTGAGTTTGGTTTTATTCTTTGAACGATACCACTGCGGCTCAAATTTCAGAACAAATTTGCAGAACGTGTTTAGAAAACATACTTTGAACTCAGGAAACATATTCTCTCGAAGGCTTGTATTTGAAAAAAAAAAATTGATTCTAGTACCGCCACAATTAGGAAGCAATCTTTCGCTGTAACACCTTGTAGGTAGTGATGGCTGTAAAATGAATGCTGTTAAGTGCCTTACTACCTATTTCAGACTGGTATTATCACCAGTAAGCGAAGAAAAAAGGACACAGAGTCGTTGTCTTTCATTCAACTCGCGTCTCAGGAATACTAGCGCAGCTTTACCCGATGACTCATGCTAACAACGAGCCATGCTTTAACGAGCCATACTTTTAACGAGCCATGCTAATAACGTAGAGTGAACCGCGGAACATGAAAAGACTAGAAGATTGTAAGATTGACTTTCCGTCACTTAGGGTAGCACTCTAAAAGCTGCAGATTTATTGTGTACCTTCAGGGTACATTGAAATACTTCTGTCAGAAATTGCATACATAAATTACTAATATATAATTGACTGCAGGAGAAATGGCAGTAATTTTTTTAGCACCTCCGAGGTATGGCTATTCAGTGCTGATATTGTACACGCCCAATATCTTCGACATAAAATTTTTCATTTCTTACTCTGATAATAATCAAGAAGATTTCCGTTCTGCAATTCTCGAGAATCTAAAGCTATCAATAATTGTATGCTGCACTAACAACTCACATGAGATACAATATCTGGTGTCAACATGATGGAGCCTTAAGACGGTAACGACGAGTACCGAGGCCTGACTTGGATGTTTTAGCGGCGCGAAACCTCATTAGCGGTGCAATTAGTTGGGATGTGGCCAATAATTGGTCGTTAGCACCTGCTGAAAGAAGGATTTGGTCGAGAAAGTGGCACTCGAGCAGCGATGCTCTGAGACACAATAAAGTTGTGCTGAAAAGCTTCTGCCGTTAAATAATTAAATATGGCAATGTACAAGAGGGCTAAAATATCTAACACTGAATCTCGCCTCACCGTCAAGCTTATTCTTACTTCATGCTATAGTATTTGCTGGTGTATATTTAACCAAATTAGAATTCTCGCAATTGACTCACTTGTTGCAAATGTGAACACAGAAGTGCCAGTATTTCAAAGTCACTTAGTTTGATTCACGTTCATTTGTGATCAAACAGTGAAGGGTTCAATACAGAAGGCATGTATGAGGTAGACTGTTTCACCTGCGTCAGGTGATAGACCATAGGACGCAAATCCTAAATGTAGAGACCGGATTTGATCCCCTTGAAAATAGCCTTTTATACTGAAAAAAGGCCTGAAAAATATGCCTTTTGTGCCTTAAAAATATGGGTTTGATGCCCTTATAATATGCCAGTTATGCCCTAAAAAATATGCCTTGATGCCCTGAAAAATATGCCTGCTTGCCCTAACAATATGGGTATTGTGAACTTATCAGTTGCTATTATGCCTTTATGCTTGCTATTTAAGTCCCTATGTCCGAGGATATCACATTAGGAAATTTATTCATAATTTTAAGTATCAATGAAGGCATACAATTGAGAATTTTTTGTTGGATTTCATAGCGTTACTTGTGTACGTCTCTTTCGTCGTTTTGAATTTTATTGTTAACTAGTGGACCCGTGCGTGAAAAATTCACGCAATAACCTGTACGTTTGCCTAATGCCTCTAGGCCGGTGCGGAATCTCCTCTTCTCTTATTTGCATCTTAATTTTCTTCTTTTCTTTATTGATCCTTTGTCGTGCTGTCATCCTTAGGTCTTCTATAAAGACAGGCAGAAGTAATATCTTGCGTAAAACACTCCAACAAACCTAAACAAAATAGCAGCTCATATACAATGTGCTCGGCCCGTAGCAAAGATACCGTTGATACCGTCTTTCCACCTCAGATATCTGCTTCATTTGAAGTGCTCAAATTTTGACCTATGAAGAGAAAACTGCTTCGTCAGAGGAAAACAGTAAGCTAGAAAAAATAATTGTCTACTGCCCGTGAAAACTTAGGTTTCGTCGGTTTCGTTGACAATTGCATCAAACTGGAAAGAATAGTTCATGCAACAAAATCATCTGTGGGAAGAAACTGCGAATCAAGAAGCATGAGAGTGCCAACGGAAGCTGCAGATATCTTCAGTGCTACGATTTCAATTTCTGCAATGCAAGACATAAAGTCGCCCTGTACTTTGCCGTAGATTAGATGTATGGAGAAGCTAATACTTGTACAAATCAGACTAAGCCTGCGATGTCTTCATTGTTGGAATTTCAACTGTCCCTGCTTAAGATACGTTTGCCACCTTCTGCAACCCGGCCTATTTTCTAGCTATCACTTTCAATGGAGCTTGAGAGGACAACCAGAGCCTCCAATCTGGGCTAAATTTCGCCTATCTATTTCGTTAAGAGCGTGACACCAAACATATAAATATATATATATTTATGTATAAACACACGACGGTCATTCTTAGTATTAGATTAGACTAGCGGCACCCGTTGAATTCCACCGTTGAATAAAGACTATACTTTCCAATATGAACCAACCCACGCTACACTATTGCAATTTACCTCAGTTTAACCTAATGCAGCTCTGATAACGTAACCCACCCCGTATGAGTAAAAGTCGCTGACGATGTCATTCAAACTCAACAAAGTCTGTCTATCTGAGCCTAATTAAGTGGTATAAGCTAACGTG
Source organism: Parhyale hawaiensis (assembly GCA_001587735.2). Lineage (NCBI taxonomy): Eukaryota > Metazoa > Arthropoda > Malacostraca > Amphipoda > Hyalidae > Parhyale > Parhyale hawaiensis. The sequence goes on from LQNS02000155.1 coordinate 2,345,924, forward strand.
ATCAGTGGGAATTCACTGATTAGTTAATGCTTCCACTTTATAAGATGTAGCAATTTAACCTATACGCTATTATAACGCATCTAACCTAACACAGCTTCTCTAACCTAACCTACCACATAAATAAGGCCAGTCACTTAATCCTGATGAAATCAATCTTACGAAACAGGGAACGTTACTTCCTACCCTTCTGATTACGCTGCTGTGGGGGCAGGCAGAACAGATGCTTCGCAAATTCTTGGTATCCTCATCTTGTCATGGAGTAACAATAAACAGCTAATGCAATTGCTAATGAAAATTATTTGGTATACGCGCTAAGTGAAAACATCAGAACAGGCTGCGGAGCTGAAGGGTGAGTTGTAGCAGTTGGCAGCCGTGAAGTGATATAGCCCAAGCAGCAATGAAGTGATGAAGTCGTGGCCGCCATATGAAGTAATGTGGCATTAGCATTGGCCGCTGCGAAGTGTAGTAGCATCGACAACCGTTAAATGATCAAACACTGGCGGCAGTGAAGTGATCTAGCATTTGCAGGCAAGACTTGGTATTGCATCAACAGTCGTGGAGTAATGTAATGTAGGCCACCACGAAGTAAATTAACTCCGGCATCCGTGAATGTTCTAACTAAGGCATCCATGAAGTGATTTAACTTAGGCAGCCATTAGGTTATGTAACATAGTCATCCATTAAATCATGAAATGTAGGTACCATAAAGTGATGTAATATATGCAGCATGAAGTGGTGTGACGTAGACAGCCATGACGTTATGTAGTGTAGGCAACAACCATGATGTCATTTAACTAACTAACAACTAACTTATTTTAGCCTAATTTAACAACCGACTCTAATGTGACCTCAACCCACCAACCTTATTTCAAGGCCTCTTCCAGCCCCCGTATGCGTGGACAACTTCTAAGTAAAATTCTCCATAGTATAATATAATTTAGCAGACCTCAGTATCATGTACTACAAAATAACTGAGTTTAGTTATTATATATTCTTCGAAAAACGGGGCGGTACTTTTTTCTTACTGAGTGATTTTTATGGTAGTTTATTTTACTTACCGGGATTTTCTTTTCTCCCAGATTTTTCAGGATGCGGCTTTTTTGCGCTGTTATTGTTAAGTAAAAGTACTTTTGTATTTGGAATAGTAATGGCTTCAAATATTCTCAAATCGAATAATTCAGCTTACGGACTACCTCTCGGAACCTGTTGTGTTCATAAGTTTAGGACTTTGAATAGCCAATACTAGATTACAGTGCGAGCGTCTTAACCAAGTTTCTTATAGCGCCGATACCCCAGATGAAATCACGCGCATAATTGGAAATTTACCGTAGCAAGTGTATGAGAGTAGGTAGAATTGTCAGAGGCGGCGTTCCAGGGAACATTCACATCGTTGATAGAGTGAGCTGAAGGCTTCACAGTCTTTGGTGCTGAACCTTCGTTACCAGTCCTAGTTAGTTGGCGTGGTTGTGGTATCATTGCTGATTCCTTGGCTAAGGCGATGCTCCTATCGGCTCACTTTGACGAGAAGCAGAGCAGAGATGTGTTGTTAGTGCTTCAATGAGCCCCATGTAACTTCATTGGCATTCAGTCTAGTACGATTAAAGTACTTCTTGACAGCCTTGATCCCTAAGGAGGTGTGGACCCGGTAGGCATGTTTCCTTTATTTAATGAGCAAGTTGCAGGCGTTCTCGCCCCTAAGCTTGGAGTAATCTTCCAGTGCCTGTTACAGTTAGGAAAAAGTTTCCCTGTTGTTGGTGTACTGGGAATATAACCTCCATTCCCAAAAATCCAGCGTCACCCAATGTTGTTAACTACCGACCTATTACATTGACACCCATTTTGTCGTAGGTGCCAGAGAAATTGGTGGCTTGTTAACTGAGTCGTTTTGCTGAAGTTACTGTACTGCTGCTCGTCAGCTTACGTACATAACTGGTTTGGATTGTCGTGACCCATTACTATCCGTCCCACACTATCTACAGTCATCTCTGGATTGTCGTTGTGAGGCACACTTTCTACCGTTAGACTTTAGTTTAATAGGGTTAATAGTTAATAGGGTCAACCACAAGGAACTGCTGTACTAGTTGGAGTTGCTTGGTGTGGGTGATGAGGTTCTATCAATTATTCGTTATTTTGTTTTTCACCGAAAGTAGAATGTGTCTGTTGACGGTTGTTTGAGAGCTCCAGTCGCAGTGATGTCCGGCTTCCCTCAGGGTAGCGTACTTGGCTCGCTGCTGTTTGTCCTGAACACTATCGACATGCTCTCTTAGCTGGAGAACGATGATTAACGATGCCGATGAATCAACTTTCATAGCAGTGATAGCTACTCCCAACAGGTGTTATATTGTTGACCAGTCTCTGGATAGGAAGCTGTCGCGTATTAGCGCATGGTGCTGAACCTGGAGCATGAGGCAGAATTCCAGTAAGGCTAAATCTGTAAATCTCAATCATTAGAACCTTGGCGCCATAAATCTTGATGATCCGTGGTAGACAGCAGCCGCACTTACTCTTCTAGTGCCAATGGGGTTATATCCGACGCACAAACCAGTGCGAGTGGGTTTCCCAGTTGAGGGTGCGGTCAAAGTTTACTTTACCTTTAGTAGGTCTCAGACACTTTTACCGCAGTATCCACTTCTTAAGATCGATGACACTATACTCCAGGAGTCTAGCACCTTGGAGATTATCGGTGTTGTCTTTGATGAGAATTATACGTTTTAGTCGCATATCAGACGACTTGTGTCACGTACTTCCAGTAAGATTGAGCCCGGCGTACGGTAAATTCTGTTTTTGGTGAAAAAGATGTAGTCTGTATATGATTTTATGGTAACTGTGTTGGAGTATTGCTCACTGGTCTGGGCTTCGGCTGCTCGCAGTGACTTGCGTCTCCTGGACCGACGTGTTACTTCAGCCAGCAGGCTGTGCGCTGAGAGTGATCTAGTGAATCTGTCCCGAAGCAGAAACGTGGCAGAAGTCTGTAGGTTTCATATGGTGCACAACAATGAGAAACATTGGTTGTATTCTTCTGTCACTGCCCTCGGGATCTTTAGGATAACATTTCCTGCAGTTCATGCGTACTCCTTCACTTTTGAGACAGCTAGGGGCCGAACTTGTCAGTTCAGTCGATGTTTCCTGTCCTGGTCCGTTTCAGTTTGGAATTCATTGCAGACATCTACTTTAGATCGTTTTAGCCTGCAGGCGTTTAAGTCAGCTGTTAAAGACTTTCCGTTGGATTTTATTTACCAGCGTTTCGAGCTTCCGGTGTTGCATAATGCTTCGTGTGGGTTGTCCTACCTGTCTGTGGAAGCCCGAGCGTGGAGTTTTAATAATAATGATGTGCTCGAGATGCTGACAATCGCTAGTAGTCCATTCAAGGTTTGTGTTCCACACTGGTCTTTCACCTGACGCAAGTGAGAGAGTCTACCTCAAAGATGCCTCCTGTATTGAAACCTTCGCTGTTATCCAAAGAACGTCAGCCTAACTAAGCGACTTTGGAATTAGAGCACTTGAATATTCATATTTGCAGGAAGTGGGTAATGCGAAGGTTTCAATACAGGAGGCATCTTTGAGCATGTAATTTGGGTAAATATTCCCCAAAAAATCGTTGAATGAAGTAACATTCAACTGGAAGTTGAGGTGGGAAATGAATTTTGTGTTTTACCCTCCTGTATACTGCTGTATTTCGTCTTATAAAATGCAAAAGCTTTTCAGCACTAAATACTTGTGTCTCAAAACAACACTCCTTGGATACCAATTTCTCGAGCTAAGCCTTCTTTCAGCAGGTATTAACCAGCGATTTTGGGCCTCGTCCGTTATAAAAGCACCACTGATGAGGTTTCGCACCGCTAAAATATTCTTGTCAGCCTTGGTGCTCGTAGTCACCGTCTCAAGGATGCATTATGTTGACACCAGATGTTTTATCTCACACGTGAGCTGTTATTGAGTGCTGCATACAACTGAGTTCATCACAGTATCGAAAATTCGAATAGAAAAAGCTTCGTGAATATCGTCAGAGTGAAAACAAAAGAAAAGTTTAATATCTGCAGAAGATATTGATCATGTTTGCGATATGTACTGAAGAGCAAAGCCTCAGTTATGCTCAAAAATGTATTGCTAGAACTCCTGCAGATATAATAATGTTGTCAGGAATTACCGCATTCTATCTTTGAAAGAAGGATTTCAATGTACCTTTAGGATATTGAGTAGATCTGTGGCTTATATACCCAGTCGGAAATAATGGTTGGGATTATGGTAGAATAGAGTGGTGTATGCGAGATTAAGGTCGATTATGGATGATGAAACTATATGGTAAATATATCGACCAAAACATAACGTTGATTTTAGTATAACTAGGTCGATATTGGTGATGGCTGTATTGGTTGTTTAAGGTTTGTCAGGAAACGAAGGTCGATTGTAGTACATGGATGTTTGAAGACCATATATGGTAGATGGTAGTACATGGATGTTTGAAGACTATATGGTTCAGCATAGATTATGCTAGAGCAAAACCATGGTAGGTTATCAATGGATTTCTGTACGCCCGATAATGAGTGCAATTCCTCCCATTATTTGGGAAGGATATTTATGGATTACCATAGATTATAATATGGCTAAGATTCCCAATATAATATACCAAAATAATATTGTATGACTGTAAGTTTGAATGTGAAACATTTAAAAATTCATATTATAAAGCAAAAATTGCTCACATTTTCAGTTTTTTTCTTTCCTGTCGAAGAATTGCAAAAAATTAAAGGGTATATATGGACGCTAACCGTTTGGACGTTATTTTTATCTATTGTTTCCGCATCTTACTAACGCTTTACCACTTTAGCGAAGTTACCCATCATTCTTATTTATTTGTTCTATCCCTTGTTAAACAGTAGGGCAATCTTTGATCAAATTGGGCCATCTGTTTTTATGTTTATTCAGTTTATATTTGTAAAGTTTCAACATCGCAGAAAATTGGTCTTATGAGGCGTGCTGGGAGGGTGTTTGGCTCGCTAGAATTGACACGTCGCTGCTTTAATTGCTTTGTCCTCCCTCTTCTGGAGTACTGCTCTGTAGTCTGGGGTTCTTCTGCCGATTACCGTCCGTGTTTGCTTGACAAAGTGGTTCGTTGATGTGCGTTCATGCTGGGTGGTGTTGCGCCTTGTGATCTGGTGCATCGTCGCGGAGTTGGTGGGGTCTGTTTTTTGTATAAAATCTATAACTGCCCCAGTCATCCACTGTTTGAGTTTCTTACGGATCCATTTGTTCAGGTAAGGTATACTCGGCGAACTGGTACTCTTCATAAGTTTGCCTTGGAACCGTTACGATGCCGTGCGGGCCAGTATTCCCGTTCGTTTTTTCCATCGTGTGTGGATGTTTGGAGTGGTCTTCATGGCTCTGTCTTTGCTGGTGCGGGCATTGGCAGCTTTGAACGATCTGTACACAGAGCTATTCTGTGACCTCGGATTTTCTTTTTTTTTATTATTCTTTTGTTTTCTTCACCCGCTGGGCTGGTTACGTGGGTGTTTGTTAACCTCATGGAGTTTCTCCGTTCCTACGTCGCCAGTCTGGTGTGATTTAATAATAACAATTATTATTATTATTATTCCCATTAGCTTTATGAAAATCAATGTAAAGTTTCACGATTGATTTAGCCTTACATACCCTGAAAATGGGTACTGCCAAAATTCATCAATCGACTTGTGACTGCCTCTGAACTGTGTAGTGTAGCTCTATGCCAGCTTAGAATCAAAGATGTTGTATATAACGTGCAATAACTGCACAGACTGGTTCACGCTCCTGCTCGGTAGCATCGTTCTGAAGTTAAGAGCCTTTCACTATTCCGAGCTGCATGCCTAATATATGCGTAGGAATAAATGACAGTTTTTTTTTTTTTTTTGCATAAGCAATTAATCATCAGCAAACAAAGCAGGCACCTAGTGCATTATATGTCAACAGTTGAAAAAGATGATTTTGGTAGAATATAGTTGTATCATTCGCTGAACACAGTCGATTTTGGTCGTGAATGGTGATTCTTACGGCTCACTATGGTAGATCACGATAGTGCAGCTAAAACCTGAATGGCTGTAATTGGGTATGTATGACTTGGATTTATATTTGGCAATATGATCGAGGTTGTGACATATCTCTACCATAATGAACCTATAAATGGTGGAATATGGAGGATATCTCGATAATAAACAACCAAAGATCTCGACCATACTCATAGTTGTTCTACTATAATCACAACCATTATTTCCGATTGGGTAGTAGGTACTGAGTGACGAAAAGCCAGTGCTCCTTTTTTATTGTTTTTATGTTCAATGGCTCAGTTTACGTTATTATGATGACTGGTAGAGCATAAAGTAATAACAACCTTGAGACAAGAGTTGAATGATAAATATTGACTCCGCTTCTTTTTTTTTTTTTCGTTCACTAGTGCTAGTGCCAGTCTGAAACAGGTAGTGAAGCACTTAGAAGTATTCATTTGCTGCCTCATAAAGCTACAAAATGTCATTGGCATGCTACTGTGTGATCGCGAATTTAATAAAATCACTTTCTTCCCAAGCACAATACTCTAAGCGAACAGAACACAAAGTAAACTAGAGAACACTAAGAGCGCATACCTCAGCCAAGCTAAGCAACGGTAACAAAAAATTTAAATTGGTTCGGAAGCCGTGATTTTCTTTGTATCAACATCAAAATTTAATCATTTATGCCTCTTGATAGTATTAATTGTTTCTGCAATTTCCCTCAAGATCCGCTCAGAACTGTTGGAGTTATGCTGCTAACAAACATTTGGACAATCATAAGTGAATTTCACAAACAAACCAACCGATCATCACCAAACTTGAATCATTTATGCCTTTTAGCATTACCTATAAATCCTGTAAATTTCATGAAGATCCATTAATAACTTTTTGAATTATTGTGCTAACAAGCATAAAATCAAACATAGCGACAAACAAACGAACGAAGGGATCATCACAAAAATTTGGTCATTTACGCTTCGTAATATACCTAGCAACTCATGCAAATTTCGTGCAAATTCGTTCACAACTTTTTCTGTTATAGTACTAAGAAAAATAGACAGACAAACAAACAAAGAAACAGATGAACGGATTATCACAAAAAGTAAATCATCTGTTACTGTTAACATACCTAACAATCCCTGTAAATTTCGTAGAGATCTGTTCATATTTTTTTGAGTTATCTTGGTGACAGACAAATACGACAAAAACATAACTTTATTGGGAGGTAATTGCCAGAAAAAATTTTAAAATGCATGTGAAATTCTTAGCCGCTAGTCTAAAGTCAGCTAGAATCTGCCTGGAATCACACTGGCCGCTGCTAGAGCGTGCACTGATAGACAAGTCGCACCTTGGGCACAGCTCTTTCTCTCATCACAGCTGTTGGAAACGCCCTAAAATAAGAAGCAAAAACATCCAATTAAGCCCCTTTGTACTGAGCGCTTTTAAGCAGATGTAGACTCAAGGACCCACTCCTGACATCCACGGTTTAATCGCAATACCGCTCACGCCGCAGCTTACTGACTAAGCCAAGCTTCAAGTGTACAAGATTCTATAACCTAGATCACTCTTTCAGAATCGGGTTTCAAATTCGGGTACCATCTACAGCCTCAGTGCGATAGTGCAGGAGATGAAACCAAAGTCAATAAGCCTGCTGCAAGAGTACTTCAAAGGCATACATTTCCAACCAGCTTTTGGAAATATGCGCATAAATTATTCAAAATTCACCTCTGCGCTCCAGACTTCAAGACTACTATAAAGAACACTGCAGCAAAGGAAACTCAGGCATGAATCAGTAGGTCGCTGCCTTCATGTTCTAGTTGCAGGAGAGCGAATTTATTTATAACATTCGTTAGTAATCAACAGTGTTTGGCATGGCTTTCTATATTTCTTTTTCTCTCTATTTTGCGATCATGGTCCTGAAAACCTTGCAGCAGGTGCATAACTACTAAAAATATGGGACACAGCATGTGTAAGCCTTTTCATTTTGAAGCAGCTGAGGTAGATGTACACTAGAGCTATTGTGCTTTAATAAATAAATCTGTTCATACCATGAAAATATTTCTGTGGTATGAGCTTGATGATGCATGCTGAGTTCAGTACATTTTCATTGAAGATAAATTTTCTGTTTGGTGATTAATTCTCTATGAGGACTGTAATTTGACGGTAACAGTTTTGTTACCTTCTTACAAAAGACCACTTCCTGCACAGTAACATAGTAGCGAGTAGCTATAGTTAAGGCGCGAACGAAGGATCTCAATCCCTGTTTGAAATGAAGCTTGTATTGAACTTGAGCAGGTTTGGGCGAGGCTGACGGTGGGTTATGCGCTAAAATGCTTGATGTGCTATGATACCTGTAGGACACCTTACCTTAACGTGATAATTCTTTGGACGAGGTCCAAGTAGTGTTACTCACACCGCCCATCTTCTGCAGAAGTGATGCTCCATTCCGTGACCAGCGGAGGGATATTAGTGCGTAGTCGCATACAGCTGGTTTCTCTGGCACTTTCAGCAAGTAGTATTATGTGGATAAATGTGCACATAAATACTACATCCAAAGTATTTTAGGTTTTCTCCATCGATGGATTGGAAGCAATTATCCCAGAAACTGATGCATGTAGAGCTTTCGCTCATCCCAATAGCCGTAAGAAAAGGGAGGTTTAGAAAACCCAGTAGTAGTGAAGAACTGAATTAAAACCAAAGTAATACCACAAACGAAAACGAGAACTAAAAATGCATGATTAACAATGAGGTATAGATACCAGGACAGCCTGAAATGATCTGCAAGCAAGACGTTTTGTTGTGACGCAACCCTTCGCCGCCAGGACCATCTCACGCTGCACATCGTGGCTGTCCATATTATTTCACATAACTGCCTAGGTATAGGTGGTTGCGCAAGTTACATTAGGCACTTCATAGTTGCCTATGTTAGATCACTTCAGCGGTGCCTACGTTAAATTATATTTTTTTAAGGCAAACTGCCACTTGCACTTACCTCTTCTGTCATTTATAAATATCACTGCACACAGTGTGCTACTTCTTATATAAGTGAGGCAAAGAAACAGATGAGAGACAGAATGTCACAACATTAAGGAATTATTCCTCTCTCCCTTCCTTCTTTTCTTTTTTCTGACATTTTCCTTTTTTTACTCTCTTCTCGTTTCCCCAGTCCTCTATATCCTACTAACATAATGGCAATAGCTCATAGAGGGCCAGGGCGAAAGGTCTGGTGTCTCTTTGGGAATGGGCCTATTAGTTCTTCTACTGCCGCCTATATAATCTACTCTAATTTCCTTTAGAACAGGGCAATGAGTCCCCAAACTATTTTTTTTAAATGTAAGTATGGTGTATAAGGAAATGAGAAAGAAAGGAGTTAAAATAAAGAGAATCATTTGTTGAAGGCACAGGTCGGGTGTGTTCTAGTTCGTAGTTACATCAGTAAAAACAACGGTGGGCTAATGTGGATATTCACGAGTCCCTCAATAACATTTGCGAAATATCAGGTACGTAGATGAAAAAAGACAGAAAATATGTTAATATATATAAGATAAAATTATTTATGTGCAAACTAAGGGGAACAGACCTTACGAAAAGTAACTATGAATATCTAGTGCTACCTCATTACATAGTCTTTATACTTTATTTCAACTCAACATCATTAATCGGTTGCGTCAACATGTTTGGAATTGAGTTATTGCATCGAACGCTCCGAAATAAAAACAATGTTCTTCTCTACCTCTAACTTGCCTGTGGTAAATTTAGTCTCTGGTGTCGGGTACCATTCTCATGTTTCAGTATGAAACTGCCATAGTATTTACATTAAATATCTCAGTGCTTGTATAGCGCATTTCATACAAATTTCAATAAAAATTATTCATTGCCCTCCCCGAGTATCAACAACCCCAGTCTCCTATACATACTTTTTACTGAAATTACAGGAACATTGTTTTCATCGCGTTGTATATTGAGGATCACGTTTTAATTCGTGTGAGAATACACAAGCGCAGAATCGAACAAAACTAATGATTTCCTATTTAAGTGTTTGGCTGCAGCGTTAATAGCTCCCCTTGACTTTCCTATTTGCCGACAAAGATGATTTATGTGCAAAGAGTAACCCAGATTATGATCAATAAGTAGACCTAGATACTTGAAAGACGTTACCCATTCTAAGATACTAGCTACCATCGATTGGCATTGAACCGAATATCGGACAGCACAGGTTTTGGTCGTGAAGTAAAAACATTATTATTGTTAGCATTAGGCGATTATGCTGAACTAACTCTGGAAAGAATTCCATAAAACTTTCCATCTTTTGAAATACATGAAATAAGCATATGTCATCTGTCTAAAATAAAACGCATCATCAGCGACTAAACTTACACAAACATCAGAAAAGTGGGGAATATCATGATTGTATAAACTAAGAAGAAGAGATCCCATAACAGAACCCTGTGGTACACCTATGTTTATAGGAACAGTTGATAATACAAGGTCATTAATAACGACGAACTGTCTACAGTTCTGCAAGTCACTCTTAGTAAGCCTATGCATATTGTTTGTTATGCCGTAATGTTCTAGTTTTGCCAAGGAAATGGCCGAACTCATGGTGTCATAAGCTTTCTTTACGTACCCTACCTTACCTTTGATACCTATGATGATACTTCGGACGAGGTCCAGGCGACGTGATGCTGCAGTCCGTGACCAGCGGGCTGGCAACAGCGAGTTATCCCCACTGTTCATGTAACCGCTTACAAGAGGTTTATCAAGCACTTTCAGTAAGAATGTGTCCAGTAATTTTTTTTTATTTTGCAGTTGTTGTACAGGTGACATTTCGAATGTGACGAGGCATTTTGTTGAATAAGCTCGCCCCTCGGACCGCGAAACTATTAGAATACTTTGTGGCTATTGCATCACCACCAGTTTTGATCAGAAATCGCACTTCACAAGTGCGACCAATATGGTTTGAGTGTCTGGCCTGTATTCGCCCATTGACATTGCCAGTAATTCCTTCTAGAATATTCCAAATATATTTGATCGTAAATGCTCGAATCTCCCTTGATTTGAGTACATCTGAAGTTGAGCCAGTCTTTCGTAATAGTTTCAAACTTTCATGCCTCGGATTTGGGCATTGGTTGTATTCTTCTCTCCCGGCCCTCAAGGTTTTTGGGAGAGCGACTCGTGCTGCGTGCGGAGCGCACTCCTTCACTTTGGAGGCTGTCGGATGTCGAACTAATCAGTTCTGTCGGTGCTTCGTGCCCTGGTCCGCTAAGGTTTGGAATATGTTGCCGGCATCGGCTTTTGGTCGTATTGGCCTGCAGGCGTTTAAGTCAGCTGTTAATGTTTTTTTGCTGGATTTCCTTTAGCAGCATTTTGGGCTTCCCGGTGTTGCAAGCTGCTTCATTTGGGTTGTATTACCTGTTCGTTGGAGCTCAAGCATGAAGTTTTAATAATAATAATATGTCTTTCCGTTTGCTTGGCATCCAAAGAGGTGAACAGTATTCAATCCTTGGCAGTATCATTTGTTTCCATAAGGTGAGCATTGTGTCTGCCTCTCGTGAAGAGAAAGTTCGAAGCACCCAACCGCTCCACTTCTTGCCTACGTCGAAAAGCAAACAAATCATATTACGTTTGTTGTCCAATACGGGTAAAATGTTTATACAAGATAGATGAGCATAGTAAACTGTAGGTCTGTTTAATTCAGGTGTTGCCTTCGCTTATATTTGTCTTTAATATTTAAACTGGATTCATGTAGAATTGCTTATCTTATTGCACTTCAGGTTAAATAAATTCTACATGGTGCGATAACTAAATTTGTGTTTTGTTACAAAAGGTTGCCGTAATTCACTTTTCAACAGCAAGATCATCATCATTATAATGTTCGCATTGTTAAGTTACAGTGTTGAACACACCGTGTATCTTTTTGCGGTACCCATCAACAGTGCACCCTATTTCCGGCATTGCGTCCGCCAAGTCATTGCCCATACATATTTGGCAGTGGCTACAAACTTCAAACACTGGCGCTATAATTAAGCCTGAAGCCCACCAATCTATCAGGATTACAATTGCATTGGATTAGACTGCACGGAGCTACCAGCTGATCTACGGCTATTTCACCTCCGCAGGTTGTCTTTTCAGCAGGATAATTCGTTACCTCTGCTCAGTTAACAAGGATGATGATACGTACTGCGGACGTACGTCGGAGCGGTGACGTCGTAAGAAGTCATACGATCGTCGCATAGTTGAAGAGTAGCAATCGCTTATAACAATGATCAATGTGATACTATTCACCAAATTCTCGTAATATTTTATAATTATTGACGTTGATTTTTTCGTAAAAGGTAGGCACCAGGTCGAATCGTTAGTAAAATGTTGACCAAAGCTGTGTCGTCGTTAACAGATCCAATCCTCCTCTTTAACCGAACAAATTACAGCATCATTGGAAAAAAATATGAATTTATCATTCACTAATTTCAATGACATCGTTCCGTATGACAGTTTAGGTGTGGGGACTTGTTAAAATTATTATTATTATTTTTGGAAGTTAGTTACCACGAGTCGGACGCGACACTTTCTTAAACAGTTATATTGCTGTACCGTGGGCAGCTCATAGTAGCTGATATTTTTCCTAATTTTACCGTGCAATTGCATGACCTCTGCGCAATATGTATAGACTTTTATTGTAATATTACAGCGCCGGAAGGAAAGAAATTTGTTTCTCTGATACTCGAATGTTTTCTATACAAATCTTGTTAAAAAGTTCTTCTATCTCGGCGTTAAGTCATACGCATCTGAACAATTTTTGTTGCAGCGGTTTGATATTATAGAGGACAGCTGGTCATTGGTAAAAGAAGAAAATAAATCAAACATATTAAGGTTTTCCATCATATGATGCCATCTTCAGAATGCCATATAATTCTGGATAAAACTCACTTGATTAATTGCATATTAAAAACGACAAACTTAACGTCAAAAGTGCTTCTGACACATTTGCCGGGTTGAATTTATCTGCTGTTTTACAAGCCTTAAACTATCGTTCTTTCAAAAGTTTATCTTTCAGAATAGTGAAAAAAATAGTAGATGCTTTATATGTATTTCTGTGCAACCATAACGACTGTAGGACATTCTGAAGACGCAGCTGGGATAATGAAGAAATAATGGTAAATAGCTATTTATCAACGTACAAATAACGACCTTATGACGTAACCAGCTTATTACCTGTAGTGTACGACAGCTTGGGTCTTCCGCGTGCGGTAACCCGTTCTGTATCATCCTTGCTCAGTTAACACCCCAAATTTTGTTTAGTCGTTGAATGATTTTATAATAATAATAATTTAATAATTAGCTTTTATTAAGAACACAATGGGTTCACAAAATATGCTCACAAGCTAACAAGTACAAACAAAGTAGCCAAAATTCAACCAAGTAATTAGGCCCAGTCACAAATATTGGTGGCCACGTTTTTGGTAAGCTGGTCTTCTGTTCGACAGTTGAATCTCGACCTTCTCTTAGTTTCGTTGTTAAATTGGCTAAGTTGTGAGGATTTGCTGCTTTCGTTTCTTTCGCTTTTGGTACAACGATATCTCAGTTTCTGCTTGCATTTCAGTAAATTCAATCCCAAATTTATCTCAAAGGATCTTATCTTTCACTGATTATTGTTAGAAATATGGCATTTGATGCCAACTGATTCAAATCATGCTCAGGTTTGTCATGAACTGCAGAAGAAAGAGACTGCCCAAGGACAATAGCTTCTCCACCAGCTATTGTCTGTTATCCAAACAACTCTGTTTTGATTAAGAAGTAAAAGTTGCTAGAGAATATGAAATGAGAAATACGAGAGTTATTGGAGACATATGCTGACGCTTATAGGTATGAGAATGGGATGTTTTCATGCGGAGTCAAGTAGAGAAGTAAGACATTATTTTGGGAGCGTTCATTGATCTGCAACTGTTCCTGGAAAAACACCACGTACGCACACAAAAGTCTCTAGTTAATATAAACAAATATTGACCCCAAATACACCTGTTCTCTAAGACAATACAGTCCTACTATATGAAAAATACGGCTCACATAACTGGATTTCTTAGCCTGAAAATCAAATTTATTCTGGACAAGGGATTGACTACAACAAAGAAAGTTCTCCGTGCTTATTATATGTACGTAGTGCTTTGGCCCCGGTAACCAAATGGGCTCTTTTGAAATAGTAGATAGCCTTGAAAAATTTTTCGGTACATACTGTAAGATGTAATCGTTTCCCATTTATCTCTTCATTACTATAAGTTAATATGTCTCGAACAATATTATTTGAGGATTTATAAGCAAGTGCAAACATGCACGGTCCGTGAAATAAAATGCTTCATCCATCGCACATTTACTTTAATGACACGTACATTCTGTTAAAGTGGCAGATGTGACCTAGAACGGTCTGAAAAAGAAGCGAAAAAAACTAAATCTTGATAACTTGAATACTTTATGATTTTTTAATCAGTTTGCTTTTGAGAGTCGTCGACACGCTTTGTCGATGCGTAATTGTATTGCCACAATAATATTGTCGGTAACACTGTACGCCATCACTGATTCAATTTGATGCTATTTTTTCATCAAATTCAACGAAATAGCACAACGTATCAAGTACAGTATATAAGCATTTCATAACATGCTAAAATTATTTTTAGCTGTGCATTAGTCGTTGGTTTTTAATTCGACACTGCTGTAGTATCTCTTGCCATGTAATAGTCTAAGGAAAAATATTCCCTGCGACGATTTGTTAACAGCCGTGAAGATACGGTACAAGTCATAAATCAAACGGATAACCAAAGTTGTGTATTGAATCCATAAATGCCACGTAAGAATTGAAGCTGATTATCTGTAAGTTTACACCTTTATTTTTCTCTCATTTCTAATTACACGACTAGCATTTTAAAATCATTAATACATAAGGTAGAGAAAGCACCCAATTGAAATTGGATCTCACTTATGGGGTGGTACTTCGCAAGACCTATGTTCTTTGCTCCCCGCTTGTCCTCAAGCGCTTATCTCTTTACCTCCTGAGACTGAGACTTTTTTCAGAGGTACTCAGGATGTTGTGGCAGCACCCATGTTTAGAAATGGTTTAGAGGCTTGCGTCACTGAAACAGAAGCGTTGCATGATTTTGCATAAGAAAGTGCAAAATCCCGTGTCTCTTAGAGGAGTCACCATACGTGGGGAAACTATTAATAACTAGAGCACTCTGAGAGTGCATAACTACGCCAAGCAAGGCAACGGTTACGAAATATTAAAGTTGATTCTGAGACCATGATTTTTTTGTATCAACACAAAAATCTAATCATTTGTGTCCTTCAACACTGATAACAGCTTCAGTAAGTTTCTGAAGATCCGTTCATAATTGTTTGAGTCATGCTGCTAGCAAACATTCTGATCAACATTAGTCAAACTCACAAACGGACTAACCGATCATCACCAAAATTTAATCATTTATGTTTTTAACGCTACTAATAACTCCTATAAATTTCAAAAAGATTCATCAACATTTTTTAGTTATTGTGAAAACAAAGATAAAAATAAGAATAGTAAGAAACTAACAAGCAGATCATCACGAAAATTTTATAATTAACTCTTCGTGATATAGCTACCAAACTACTCAAGTAAATTTCGTAAAAATCTGTCCATAACTTCTCGAGTTATGGTATTAAGAAAAATGAAGCAGACAAACAAACGGGTGGAGGGATCTTCACCAAAATTTAATCATCTGTTCCTCCTAAGCTACCTAATAATTCCCGTAAATTTCGTCAAAATCCGTCCATAACTTTTTGAGTCATCTGGGTGACAGAACTACAAATAGATAAAAAGACAGACAAACCCGACGAATATATTACCTCTTTGGCGGTGGTAAAAATAATTTATTGGTCTCTCGATGGCTATATACGAGAAAATATGCATAAACTGCAAGTCATATAACGCTAAAAACTTGTCTAGCTTAGCGAATGAAAAGCATAAGAATAACATCCCATGAAGAAAATCAGCATCTCCGGTGAAAAATGAAAAATTTGAATGTGCCATTAACTTCTCACCTGGTTCTTTTGAGCAAAAAGTTTGTCTTCCATTATTTAAAACAATCTTCCGTAAAGTGCTAATGCCGCGAGGTCTCTGCATCACGTTGTAATGCATACGCATTCCCATACCAATCGACTATGGTATTCGCTTTGGAGCTCTTAATTTCTCTATTTCTTTGCATAAAGACAATAGCTCTGAGGGGACCAAAATCCAGCTTTCACTGCTCTCGGATCAAATATCTTGGTCAACTTGTTGTTTACTAACTGACTGTATCAAATATATCGTGATTGGCCAATAAAAAATAATGGATTCACCCACGTAAATATAGTCAGTATGGACGCAGGCCTATCCC
This sequence comes from Parhyale hawaiensis, assembly GCA_001587735.2. Classification (NCBI taxonomy): domain Eukaryota; kingdom Metazoa; phylum Arthropoda; class Malacostraca; order Amphipoda; family Hyalidae; genus Parhyale; species Parhyale hawaiensis. The sequence continues at coordinate 2,362,341 of LQNS02000155.1, forward strand.
TTGTTCGAGTGGTGGAATAGCAAACCATCATTTGCTCGTCTTAACGTAGAAAATAATCCTTTTTGCCCTGAAAATTGATTTTCTGGGAGTTTTTACTCAAAGCTAAATTAGCCTCTGCTGCACGAGAACACAGTTCCAATACTAATGGGTAGCAGTTTAGATTCAAAATCATTGCGTTTTCCTCCGAGTTATGAGCCACGCTGTACTCAGTAATACTCTTAGAAATTAATTCATTGGCTTACGTTCCTTGAATTTTTCTCTAGCTTTGGCTTGACCATTATGGAAATCAAAACTTAACGAGCTCAGTCAAAATACATGTAGTTACAAGAACTAGCTAACGATTTAATACTTGAATTCGTAAGACAGAATTGTTGTAAACGACTTTGGAATGAGGACAGTTGGCCACAAAAAAAAAAAATGAGAATTACATGTCAAAAAGACTACTTTTTCCGGTGAATCGCCACTGCGCTTTAAAACAGCTCAGAATGAAGTGTTAAGTTTCTTATATTAAGTGTAACATGCTTACTCCGGATCTAGGCACCTTTTCTTCAGTTATTTTGTGACACATTGCTGACGTTGTTAAAATTTTATCGTGTGTTAGCTCAAATTAAAATGCAGTTTTTCTGTGCATAACGATGTTTAAAAAGTCGCTGCGAGTACTGAAAGGTTAATATCGTTCTTTAAATACTAACACTTATGAATAATAATTGATAGAGTGTGTTCAGCGTCCCCATTTTAGTGGAACGATCGTGCGTTGAGGACTAATCTAGTTCTAATCTCCGCTAATTAGGTGGCTTAATACGGGCTCTCTGGACGCTCCCTGTGCTTCACGTGCGCAGTATACTCAGCTTCCGGAAGCACCGCTGCGTAACTAATACATTAAAGTACCAGTTGAAATGCAAAGAAAAGTTGACTTTTAACGGTTTACAGTTAAAAAAATGCAAAGCGCTTAGCTGTCTCAGTTCTACTAATTTGCTCCAAACTTAGAGCAATGTTGAAAATTTCTTTTGTAACATTTGTTTATGTCAGCTGATCTGATTGCCGCCATTTTAGCAATATTTTATCAGCCAATCAGTTAATTCTTGACAGCTAGGGAGACAACACATTCGAACACTAAGACGTACGTGCGGGAACAATTGACTGTAGTGTGAACCCGTATCTATATTAACCAAGTGCGGTGGGTCAGAATGACATAAACTGAAAGAATCTCAGCGTTGCACTCCTACTTATCAATATTGTTATTGCAGTCCCGTTTGTATACTAAATACTTGAGATATTTAGTACGTAGATTAGATAGGCGGCAGTAGACCAAAGATACACCGGAACTTACGTGCCGGCCCTCTATGAACTATTACCGTTATGTTAGTATAGGATACAGAGGACTTTGGAAAAGAGAAAAAAAAGGTGGAAGAATCTCAGCCAAAGACACGATCATGAATGCACGCAAGCAGGGTCAAGAGCCGCTGCTATGCGGAGCCTAAAAATTTCAAACTGAGTAGTTGGAGCGGGAGAGAGAAGAAGACGAATTAAGGTGGCCTCGGATGCTTTGGCCGTTAGGAGCTTGCGACTCTTAGGGAGGAGTTCTTACCTGTGGAGTGCGTAGTAGTGCGTTGTACCCTCAGTCGAAGCTATGGCATCTCTGAGCCCTACAATATACATATATTGCTGCAACACAATAGCTGAACTGACCTAGTTCCAACATGACTGTGACAGCTTGAGCCATAATATTGCATGTTTTCGGAATATGCTACCTTGAGCTGTTTTATCTTCGTACAGTATTATGAGCTGTCCGTTTTTCGCTAACCCAATATAATCTTGGAATCTAGATTATTTTCATTTTCTTTGATTTGTGGTTTATTCCAGGCCTCTAAGTCAGGGATACCTATCTATTTCGATTTTCAGCGTCATGATATACTGTTGCTCCTAAAATGACTTATGAACTTATGAACCCTTGGCGTGCCTGGCTTACTGTGTTGAATCGGTAATAAATTCCTCCACGCAGAAAAAAAAAACATAAAAACAGTCAACATTCACCGCTGATCGGGGAATGTTTACCAAGCCGATGCAGTTGATGTCAGCACAGTTAGGAGATAGGTTCGTCAACTTCAGAGTGGCGACAGAGATTTGAACTGACAAAGTGTGTTCCGGACGTCACACACAGCCACCACCACGGAAGGCATACTCATCCTCATCGATCGGCCGATAACGGTGAATGAAATGCGTTTAGAGTTTGAAGTGGAGGTCAGTGCACTTGAAACGATGTTGACATCCCTAGGATACAGCAAAGTGTTTGCTTGGTGGGTTCCACGACTGCTGAAACAGGAACAAATGGATCACCATCGGGGTGTCTGTGAAGGCTCCCGTTCATCGTTGGCAATAGCACATTGAAAATATTTTATGCCTACTAAGAAAGAATAAATTATGGAGCACAAAAAGTCGCTTGTTTTAATGTTTTCGTAGCTCTTCAGTTTTTGAGTTATAAATAGGAGGCCTTACTTTTGGCATGACACTCGAACTTAGGAAGCAAAACACATTTGCACCTATGTTTTCCGCTACCATCTCCTGTTCTCCCTTTTGGACACATTAAAAATAATAGGCTAAGTTTGACCTCACATATGAAATCTCAATTATTTAAATTAATTTTTTAGGAAGAAGTACAGAAGTCACGCTAGTAGTGAAATACTAAGAGGCAAAAACTGGCCTGTTAGTTTCTTCAAACAGCCCAACCTCGTCGAATAAAATTGGTTTAAACGCATCCTGCCGAATACACTCCTCCGGGAATTTATCCTTAGATTCTGGTAAAGCACTTGGCGAATTGGCACTCGGGAAAGTTTTTTGCTCGCGTGTGCATTGGCGTCCTTGTTTCCCTTCAGATACAAACGAGCTAATTTCTTTGTGTGATTTTAGTATTCCAGCAATCCACAAGTAGTCCTGTTTGTTTGTCCGACATTAATAACAATTGTCATTTCTTGGGACTTGAGCAAAAAAAAAACCTACTGCCTGAGGGTTTCATATCAACTAAGTTAAGGACGACTTTCCATGATCATAAATACTATTTTGTCATGTACTGCTATAAGATTCTTTTCATTAAAATGTTTTTCAACGCTCAGTAGATCGTTTCATCTGTCTATGTGACTCATTCCTTGATTCTGTGTGCCTTATATATATATATATATATATATATATATTTTTTTTTTCAAAGACACAAGTTTGGCAGTCGACCAATCTGCAGCAGGCACAAGGTCTCGTGTGATCATCCACCATAATATTCACCGGCAGATATTTGTCCATTAGTAGTTCTGCGACTGTTACTTATGCTGTAATAAAGACTGTAACTTGCAACTAAAGCATGCTCTTCGTAACTGACGGGGCGAAAAATAAAATGTAGCGTGAGAAAATGGGTGACAGAAGCCTATTCCTAAATGTGACGAGTGTCTGAACGTCTGTCTCTCTTTCTTCCTTGGGAAGTTTGCTTACCTACACTTTGTATCTCAAAACCAATTTAGCTATGTTTAAACGGTTGGTTTAATACTTAGCCCTAAACAGCAACAAAATATAATTTCTGACAACTTATTTCTCTCAAGTAACCAAAAGTAAATTCGAAAGGTTAAGCATTTGTATTTTTTTTAGATCCGTTAAAGTTTCCTTCAACCAACTGGACTTCAAATTATGTTATGGATTAGCTATTTACTTTGACTTACTTAGCTTCCAGAGAGCTGATGACAATGTCTTACCAGTGAGTGAAGTGAAACTGACTGATCCAAATTCAAAAAATATTATTGCCGTGTCGTCAATTTGAAATTGGAGCTTCTCAGTTGACCTTAGCTTATTTTACACTTGTCTTTTGGATGCGTCTTTGAATTTCCAACTAGAGGAGGTTTTACAGTATATGTACGTGGCTTTGCCTCTTCAGATGACAATATTGCCCTTTGATATTGTGCACGGCAGAAGTCCTTCAAGCCCATCATTATCTGCTTCTGGGCATCGCCCAAGAAATAGAAGTTAGGTAAGACAGACCGTCCTAGAAATACGACGTCATAGACAGGTATGGGACAGCACGATTGATTTCGGTCATTTCATAGCTTCACTGGATACCGTCACTATCAGAAGTAAATTACGCTCATAACATAGCCAGCTGCAGACACAAGATAAACGACCATTAGCGCATCGCTGACCCAAGATTTTGTGTATCGGAGACTTGGAACAGGGTAGACTGCTTTCTGGAGGAGAAACGTCTCAAAATGAATGAAAACTCATCAAATAATGCATAAGATATCAATTTAATACGATAGCCAGAGCAATTAATAAAGTAGATTCAATAGAAATGAAGTGTTGGTGTACTTGGGTGATTCTTCACTATTTTCATATACGACAAAGTTATTGAAAAATTAAGCAAAATTGTGCAGTAGAACTATAACATATAAGAACGCCTATACTTTTTGCCTGGATGATTTCAATGGGAAGTGAAATGGCCAAACAATCAAACAGGCTTTAGCATAATGTTAACTAAACGTGTCATCATGGTGCATGTAACTTGCAATACGATCAAAATTTAAATCAAGTCAGTACAACGACGGTTTACCTAAAAACACTTCTATTGAACTCAGATTCGAACGTTTCGACCCTATACGTCATCATCATCAGCCATCTAAAACAACAAAGATAAAAATTATACATCGGTATTTTCATGGTTCTTTGTTGTTCTAAAACCTACAAAACTGAATTTTTTTCTAAAAGCAGCTTTTTCTCTGGGGTACAATGACTAAATTTCGTTAAGGCTTCGACTGAGCTTGGTAATGAATAGTGACTCCAGCATTCTGATGTCGGAACATGAATTTGCAGAACCAAGTATGCATATTTTTTTCCAACAAAATGGGAGTTTTGCACTACTCGTCATGCTTAGGTATTGGTGAATGTGTAGCTACGGGATTACCCAAACTACACGATGGGAAACAGTATTGGTGTATTCCTTGAAAATAGCCACCTTTAAATAGAACTTGAATTGAGCAGATTTTTAGAATTACAGAAATCATTGAAAATATCCGTTTGTCATTTTCATATTTGTTATTTGAGATTACTGATGAAGACGTATATATATCTATAGGGTCGAAACACTTGAATCAGTTTTTAAACTTGTTTGGATACGGCGCACCACCATCCAGGGTATTAGCGCCCAGTTTTTAAACCTAACGTAATGAAAAGCTTGATGTATTTATTTATTTCTTGTCCGCTTTGAAGGAAATAGATAGGCGAAAAAAGCCAGATTGTAGATTTTGTAATTCAGTTAAGTTTTCCTAGCGATCGATGATCAGATTGCAGATGATGATGAAAACTGGATCCTTATCTCTTCATCAGGATGCACTTCTTACTTCAAACACTTCTTGAAATCGGGACAGTATGTATGCAGCTTCTGGAGTCTGATTTTATTAGTTTTTTTCTCTCAGGTCACGACGTATGAATTCGGTAAATAATCAACGGACCACTCACGAGGTGATGATTTTCACGGGCAATAGACAATTATTTCTTCTATCTTACTGTTTTTCTTATTAAATTGGACGCTTTAGCTTTATCTTCAAGTATTTCACGGGCACTGGGCAGTAGACCACTATTTCTCCTAGCTTACTGTCTTTCTCTGAGAGTGCGTATTTAGCTTCAGAGGCCGAAACTTGAGCAATTCGGTGAAGCACAGAGTTAAGTATGGAAGACGGTACTATATGTAGGTACGGCGCACTAACATTGCATATAAGCTGGCTGGAGGGGCAGTCATATTTATTGTAGTGTTGTACTTAAGATTTTACTTGGGAAAACGCACGTTTAATTAAGAAAGAGGATAGGGAGCGTAAACGAAGAATGAGACTACTACAGTCTCAAGAACGAAAACGTGCTATCAATGGAGATGAAGCACCTATGGGGCACAGTGACAAGGAAGACTTGAAACAGAAGGGTTACAGATGGAAACTAGAGCACTCTGAGAGCGCTTACCTCCGCCAAGTGAGCCAACAGTAGCAAAATTTCAAATTGGCTCTGAAACCATAATTTTATTTGCATAAACTCCAAAATCTAATCATTTGTGCCTTTTCATATTAATAACAGCTTGTTATATTTTTTTGAAGATCCGTCCATAACTTTTTCAGTTATACTGCTAACAAACGTTATGACAAATATGAGTCAAACATACAAACGAACAAACCGATCTGCACCAAAATTTGATCATCTATGTCTTTTATCATTACTAACAAACCCTGTAAATTTCATAAAGATCCATTCATTATTTTTTGAGTTATTGTGCTAACAAGCATAAAATTAAAAACAGTGACAAACAGACGAACGAACAAACGGATCATTACCAAACTTTGGTCAACTACTCTTTGTTATATACCTAACAACTCATATTAATTTCATCAAAATTCATCTATAACTTTTTGAGTTATGGCATCGAGAAAATTGACGCAGACAAACAAACAAACAAACGGCTGGACATATCTTCACCAAAAGTTAATCATCTGTTCCTCCTAACATACCTAACAATCACTGTAAATTTCATCTAAATCGGTTCATAACTTTTTGAGTTATCTTGGTGACAGACAGACAGACGGAGAGACAAACAAAACAGACCAACAAAAAGACAAACACGACGAAAACATAACCTCCTTGGCGTAGGTATTAAGAGTTGCTAATAAGCGTGAGCGGAAAAATGTGGAAAGGGCAAGTCAAAGAAGAGAGCAAATATATTATTTTTCCCGCACGGGTCCACTAGTAGAAAAATATTTTAGATCGATCGTCTCTGGTCTCACTTCGGTTTTAAAATGGCGCGTAATTTTGCAATCTAATTTGATAAGTACGATCAACATTTAATGGAAATTGCTCGAGTGCATTCAGCTGTCGATCGCTGCATGAAACCATTTCGGTCGACAGCACAAAGAACTACTTAGTATGTGTGCACAAAGCTAAATATTACCAGTATAGTTTGCACAGCACTGTAATGCTCCATCAACTGCTGCTAGTTTATCATTTGAAGTTCGCTGCTACCACAGCGTATCAACACAAGGATCGTTTCTGAATGTAGCCGATCCAAAGAAAACAATTCTCGTAATTATAGGCGGCATATTGATTAGCGCAGCTTATATGTTTGGTTAGCCTACAACAAATGTTGGCGTCCGCTTATGACGTTTACCTTTAGATTCCGCAAAAAAGGCACCATTGCTGGTTGCAGTTCAGTTGAGGACATTGTTTCAAAAACCATCAGCATAATGAGAAGACTGGGCTCGATGTTTGCAATCAAACTGATGGATCGTTTGTTGGAACAGCAAATGTACCGCAGAACTCATTCCGTTGTTGACAATTATAATAATAATGTTTAGAGGCATGTGGTGATAACGGTTTTCGTTTGAGAAACGGTCCTGTGGGAGACTTGAGGAATGGTGCCATAATAGGATGCATAAAATGTTGGCGCTTAAATATAAAAATACTGGCTAGAACAGCTTTTGGGGGTAGCCCTTTTCCACTGTATTTTTAACTGGAAATCTACTTTCTGCAATATAATCGTGTTATTATGAATGAAATGAATTTGTCTTTGAATTGAATCGTTTCTTTATCTTCACGACAATATACATTAAAATTTCTCCTCAGGACCGAAAAGCTTTACCTCTCTGTAAGCAATGGGAGGGCCACTAGTATATGCATAAATGCGGGTGTCTCAGTTTCTGCTCTTCATATAGTTTCTTTAAGGGGGGGGTGCTTGGGCACACTTTATCTCTAAATAATTACTTCCACCAAGGAATTTATCTTCTATGAAATTTATCTGTCTATTTATGAGACTGTCACCAAGATAACTAAAAATGTTATAGACGGATCTCTATGAACTTTGCTGGTTAAGGATTTCAAGAAGAAAACATGATTAACGTTTGGTGAAGATCTATTGAAACATTTGTGGGCTAGTTTGTCGACTTCTTTTTACTTTGTAACGTTATTGAATTAGTTAAGAACGGACCTGCTTGAAATATGCAGGAATTGTAAGGATTGTTACGAACTGCAAATTTTGTGATAACCTATCTGTGTGCTTGACTGTTTTCTCTATGCGTGTGTTTATATTTCGCAATAATATATCGCAAAAAGTTGTGACCACATATAAAAGAAATAAGAAGAAATTGCTAGGGATGCCAAAAGGCATAAATGGCCGAATTTAGGTGAGATCGGTTCGTCCGGTTGTGAATTTTGTCTTACTGTTTGTCAGAACATAACTAAGAAAGTTACTGACGGATCTTCACCAAAAGCAGATCAGCGAAGCAGGCAAACAGTGCTTGAGAAGCACGGGATTGCATTGGAGCGCACGCACTGAACAGCGGAAGTTGAGCAGGCAGCGGCAGCTGTTCGGTGTGTGTGCTTCTAATGCATTCCCGTGCTTCTCAAACACTGCCAGCTTGCCTGCCAGCTTCTCGCTGAAATGCTTTTTTGTGTGCCAGCACCCTTACGCTCTATGAGAACCCCAAATATACGCACACAAACAGTCTCCGGCCATGATTTTAGTAACTTTTTACGCCCGAGGGGTTTCTTCGAAATTTCAACTACCATGTGATGCGCGAGGTGTTTTTTCCTAATTACCGTTATTTTTTGCTAATGACATGCCATCACTTTTCCTCTCTTCATTCTCTTAGAAGTAATAACTTCTCTCGGTGGAGAATGTTAAACATTCGATATTAAAATCAGTCTACACTTTACTCCTACATGTCTGTAGATGCAACCGGAGTACAGTCATAATCCAGCAAATAAAGGTCCGGACGCCAAGCCCTCTGTGCTTCACTATCCCCGTAGAGGCTTGTTACAATGACAACCTTTTGGGGGCTATTGCAAGCCGAAAAGCTTTCGTCGTCACTCGCAGCGAACTAAATGAGAGTTTCTGGTATGTGTGAAGTAATTGATTGTGGCACTGATGCAGAGCTGGTGGAGTTGCGGTTGCAACACGACTCACTTGGGCTAAGAGCCTGTGCACAAGTTAGTAAAAAAAATGAGTTTCGTCATTCCCTCGTTCGGTTGTTTTAATGTGTCCATTTAAATAACACACGGTCATGAAGAGTTTTCTGCCATAATCCCGCCAAATTGAAGAGATGGCCGAATCACAACTTACGGCACTTGCTGAGCAAACTAAACTTACGGCTGACCTTTTTTAGTCAAATTAGAGCTGTGGTAAGGAGGGCTGAACAAAACGTTCAAACGATTAGCAGAGGAAACTCGTTCATATGACCATTCTGTGCGACAGCCCTTAGGAGAGCATTGGTAGTTATAGTAATAAACTAGTGCCCAGGTCCGTCATTATAAATGACGGTACAAAATTAGCACCTCAGGAAAACCCCCACTGTCTCCTATGCTTATTACTGTTCAGAAGGCTTCTTTATTGAAAATTCAGAATTCCGCCTAAAAAATGGGATAGATATTATGAGGCCTAGGTAAGTGACATCTCCCGTAGCAACAGTGAATATGTCCAGACACGATCATGCAGGCGAGCTCAGGTCCCTCAGCTGGAGCGCCCAAGTGCGACCCCCGTATCCAAGATACCGTCTTCGGCACCTGAACATGTGCAAACACGATCATGCAGGCGAGCTCAGGTCCCTGAGCTGGAGCGCCCAAGTACGACTCCCGTATCCAAGATACCATCTTCGGCACCTGAATTTTCTCCTATCTTATTCCCGTAGAACGTGACAGGAAAGATATAAACATAGTTATAAATAAATAAAAACACGACGTGAATTATTATGTACTGTACTGATGTTCACTCGCATTGCAGTGGCTGCCTTAATTACACAAGCATGCATGACTGTGTAAAACCAAAAGACAGATTTCTTCGTTAGGTATGTCATGTCATTGCCAGTTTATGTTCGTCTCTCTAATATTACGCAAACAATAAGAACGAATCTACATGAAATCTAACGGATATGATATGTTGAGTCTGCCAAGAGAAAGAGAAGTTTAATCTTGCGTGATGAGCCGTGTGCCCTTCTTTCCTTCGTCTTTCTGTCCTTCAGCGACATAACTCAACCATCAAAGACAAGTCTTCATGAAATTTAGAGGAACTGCCAGGAATGTCATGAGGCACGGTAATCGAATTTTTGTGGTGATCGAGGAAAATTTTCTACGATTTTAAAATTGTCGCAGGCAGTACATACATTTCGCAAAATGCGCTGTGAGAGTGCTGCTCTATTTATGATGTAGTTCAGTGTTAAAGTATTTTACAGCACGGATTTATGGTAAGATACTAAACATCTATAGACGTTTTCCGTATTAACAGCTAGTGCATTGAAGTTTCTTTTACGGAAGGTAGATTTGCACCTGTCTTCTATATTTAGTGTTCAAACTCATGTTATGTTGCATGGCCGAATATTGCTTAGCAATATAATATGTTTTGGCATACAGTAGAAACATATGTACTCACACTTGCTTATTACTTATTACGGGCGGCAGGAGGGGTTCTAACTCGAGTCTTGCAGTCACTATAACCGTAAGCTCTCGTGTTAGTGTCAGAAAAATCTCCTGATGAAGAGAGGGCTCTCCTCTCACTAACAGGTGGAACATATTCGAGTTTTTGTCTCACGCTAGTGTGACGGTTCAAAGTTTACTACGGAATCTTTATCTAATCTGTAGGCTTGGCCACAAACCGCTTTTTTTTAGTTTTTAATGCATCTGGTAGTGTCATTGATTCACATAGATTATGTACCTTACCATTAATACCTTGAAGCTACTTTGGACGAGGTCATAATGGCGTTATACACTCCACCCATCTTGTGCAGAGGTGATGCTGCATTCCGTAACCAGCGGGAGGGCTAGTAGCGAGTTATCTCCACATTGCACGTAGTCGTAATTACTGCCGGTTAGTCGGGCACTTTCACTTAGCTTACGTCCAGTAAGTTTTTTAACTTCCTATAGTGTTATTTCGTATGTGACGTGGCACTTTTTTGAACAATCGCGCACCCTAAACATTGAAGCTATTAGAATCCTTTGTGACTCTTGTATCTCCTCCATTTCCAATGGACACTCACAAGTGAGACCAGTACGGTCTGAATATCTGGTAACAATGAACCCCTGACATATGGAGTGCATTATTTCTTCTTGAATTTCTCAAACTTATAGCATCATAAACAGCTCGAATCTCCGTTGAATTGAGTACAGTTGAAAGTGGGCAATTCTCTCGTGACACATTAAAATTTTCTGACCTAGAATTTTTGAGGTAAACTATCTTTGGATAGCCTCGAGATGATCTACACCATGCCGATTGCTCGGTATGCGAGGAAGTGAACAGTATTCGATCCTAGGCAGTAACAGTGGTTTCTTTCCATACGGTAAGTATTTTGTCTGCCTCTCGCAAAGAGAAATTCAAAACATACATCCGCTCCATTTCTTCCCTATAGTAACAGCTCCAGCCACGTGATGCTCAGAAGTGGCAGTGTCCTCCATTCTCACCCCAAGGAGCAATAAATTTCCTCTCTCGGTTCTGCTCATATCAACCATGGCGTAGGACGTAGATTCAGTAAGGAATACGTTTTTCCTGTATCAAAAGAAATTGAAGATTTACTTCGCTCAAGGTCATTTTGTTGCCCAATGAACAACGAATGATTTTGGATAAATCTAATTGCACGTTCATCACTCCACACGTCAGCTACTGACTGCGCCGTCCTTTTTTGAATAAAACTTTGCAAGCGGTTAATGTGTGGATAAGTGAAAATAAAAGTTTGTTAAGATGTCTCGCGTACTAGGTCGATGGGAGAGTTCAAATGCCTGCGCGTTTTACCGATGTTCTTCGCAACTTTTAGATTAGCGTAAGAATGTTCCCGCACTTCGACGCGAGAAAATTGGAAGTGAGAATCATATATATAGTCTGACATAACATTACAATATCGAAATACAAAAAAAAAAAACAAGTGGCTAAATGTAAAATTTGTTTTGAACCTGTCTCCCCTTCAAAAGTTTATATAAAATGAACAAATTTCATTCTATAGTGCCAGAATTAAATTCAGAGTTAACACTTGAAGATATAGGTAGTTAATTTTAAACTTAAATTCCGCCAATACATCCCAATGGTTCCTTGAAATAAATTTAGAAACTCAAATTTATTTTATTGCGCAAATATTGTTCTGCAATGAACATACAGGATGTAAAACGTATATATGCATCTAGCTGCGATTGAATTACTAATATGTTCTAGTTTCTTAGTTTTTACTACCAATAAGAATCAAAATTTGCTTATTTTCTTTTTCAGGAATACTAATCAGAAATAATAGTGTGAAATTTAGCCGTGCACTGGGAGATGAGGAGTTACATCGCGCAGGGTAAAAGGCTTCAGACATTAAATGAGCGGCTGGTTATGCTATAAAGACCTTTTATCGTATCGTATCACGTTTAAAATAATGACATTCAGAAAAAGTCAGAAACCAGTAAGTCACAGGAAAGGGGGAAAAATCTTGGTGGCTTTAAACGCTTTATAAAAACAGATCTATTTCAATCAACGGTTCAATTAGCAAAAAAAAAAAAAAAAGAAGTATCATCAAAATGACGATTTCTAATATGCCGTTAGCCATAACCTCGGCATGAAATGCTGCTGTAGGAAGCGGAACATCTCTACAGAGAAAATAAAACCGGCCATTTGGGAGGTAAGATGTACCTTGCTCCTCAATCAGGTGCAGGATCGCAGGATCAAGTTCCTATCTCTATGTATGAGCGGAAATTGCCGCGAAAGGATCGCGCTTGTATATCCACGCTGAGTAAATATAGGAAACGGAAATATCTCTTAGTGCTCTTGTACTTTAAGATTGATGAAATTTAAGGCTGTCCTGCGAGATATATTTTTGCTATTCCCATTCTGCTGCTAAGTTCTGCACTTTTTTTCATTTGCGGTATTTACTGTGGAAGAGAATATTGAATATTAGAGCTTGGAATTTTAAAAACTTATCAAAGAATAGCAACTACAACATCATATTTACCTCCGTCAAGGAGGATGTGCTTTCGTCGTGTCTGTCTGTCACCAAGATAACTCGAAAAGTTATGAACCGATTTGGACGAAATTTACAGGAATTATTAGGTATGTTAGAAGAAACAGATGATCAAATTTTGATGAAGATATATATGTCCATGCGTTTGTTTGTTTGTCTGCCTCATTTTTCCTAAATGCCATAACTCAAAAAGTTAATGATGGATTTTGATGAATTTACCAGGAGTTGTTAGGCATATAACAACGAGCAAATGACCAAATTTTGGTAATGATCCGTTAGTTCGTTTGTCAATGTTTTTAATTTTATGCGTGTTAGCACAATAACTCAAAAAATAATGAATGGATTTTTATGATACTGTAGATATAGGGGTGGTTAGCGATGGTGAAAGACATGAATGATTGAATTTTGGTGCAGATCGGTCTGTTCGTTTGTATGTTTGACTAATGTTTGTCATAACGTTTGTTAGCAGTATAACTAAACAAACTTATGAACGGATTTTCAAGAAATTTGCACAAGCTATTATTACTATCCAAAGGCACAAATGATTAGATTTTGGAGTTCACACAACAAAAATTATGGTTTCAAAGCCAATTTGAATTTTTTGCTACCGTTGCCTCGCTTGGCGGAGGCATGCGCTCTCAACGTGCTCTAGTTGTAAATGTATTTCTAATGTAAAACTCTGACAATTTATTTTTTGCATCCGGTAGCACACTATTTGCTGAAGTTTCTTTTCACAGCTGAATCAGTGTTAAATTTTCACACGTGCGAAAGGTAAAAAAATGACCTAAACGTATATATATGTTAGACACCCATACATCAGAAACGTGTCAACTTCACCTCCCACTCGTACGTTAAAATCTGCATTCATTTGCTTACGCTACAGATAGATGTCCACTAGAACCAAGAGAGTGTGCGGCTGCAGTCATTTGTAGCTTGTCAGAGCCATGGTATCAAAGACGGATTGCTCATGAGACAGTTACGAGCGCCTGGCCGTCGCAACTTCATGCTTGTTATCTGTAACGTCAGCAATGGAGTGTGAAGGTAATATAAGTGCATATGCTGCAAGCGAAGCATTGCAAGAACTCACCTTCTTGGTATGAATGTGATCCCGGGTACTAGGGTATGCAAGCACAGCATTCTATAGGCTAGCCACTGCGTATAATTATTATTGTCGACAATATCGTAAGTGACTTCCTTGATATTTTTCCCTTGATACAACAAATATACGACGGAATCACAATGTTTCAGCAGTTGTGAAGCAGTGGAATATTTATGTCGAAAACCATGTTGTTTTGATGGTAGTTATAACTTTCTAGATGGTGCACTAGGTGTTTACGGACCACCCTTCCGAGCGTTTTAGCTACGCGGCTACTTAGTGAGACAGGTCTTTAATTAACTGGATTTTTGCCCGAGAAAAAAGCTAGAAAACTTGAAACTATCCGAAGATCGTTCACTGCCAAAATTTGAAGCATGCATGAGTACGGCTAGTACAAACAACTGGGCTGTCTGCAGCTGTATTCAATACAACGAAAATTCGAGCGCTCACAATCATATAGGTTAGGAAACTTCTGGAACAAATCACCATGAACGTGAAAGAACGATTTACCGACAGACAGAGGAAGAACTGGTAGGACTTGTGACGCACGCATTCCAAGCAGAGATGCTGGCAAGGCCGTGGCGAAAAAAAAAATTATAAACCTCGGACGGCTTCACTGTTCGGAGAGCAAGACTATTTTAATAAAATGCCGGCATACTCGAACCTCCACTAATATGAAAGTTATGGAGTTAAAAAAATTGTCGGATTCTAATTTAAGAATACCAAATAGATCAGCGGTTACGTGCACTATGGAGGTCATTCGCTGCTGGTTGGGTCTTTCGTCACAACTGCGACCCAATAGATGAAACCCAGTATAAGGTGATTCCACAGACGTGAGACCTGGACTTCGTCCGAAGAAGTTATGGCACTCAACATAATATAAATCGTTGAGAAATTAAATCTCAAAACCGTTGGACTACAGCAGGGTGTCATTTGAACTCTCGACAGCGCGTTAGGTTTAGTGAAGCCAGTGGGCATCATGGGCGCGCTGAGCAAACCGTTAAAGCTGCGACCTGTTGGATTTGTACTCACAAAACGGCAGTTTTATTTATCATAGGCTGGCCCAAGAGATAAGCTGAATCAACTGCTGGGCTTCAGCGTATTAGGATTGTATTCATACAATGGTATTTGTGTTTACGATACTCAGGCCGCATCAAGAATGTTTTAAAACAACAGCTGGAGTTGAAATCTTTAGGATATGCACTCATAAAACAGTATTTTTAATTATTGAGGCATGTCGCATCATGGGCACGCTGAACATACCGCTGGACTTCTGCATGCTAGGATATGGGACATTGCGCAGAGCCTTCTTAATAGGCGTAAGTATACAATTTGAAACTTTTCAATGCCTTTCAATGTTATTTACATAATTCTCAAATAATGACACTGATCAATGTCTTTGGTGAAAGTGAAAGTTTAACTTTAATGGAGCATGGTACAAAGAATTATTTTATTGACCAATAACTGATAGATTCTCTCAAAGAATCCGACTGTTTTTGGTGCACGTATATCTGCATATTTACACTCTTTTTCCTATAAATAGTTTTACTTACGTTGCGTTACTATTTTAAAGATCTGTTGCACCAGTATCATTGAGTTTCATGATTGTTTTTCTTGAAGAATTTGAACCACACCTGCTGCCCGCAGGCCGTTAATGAAGTTTTGACTTACCTCGTAATTGCAACTCTGCAATTTCGCCTTTCTGGAGTTAGCTGCCAGTGAAGTTTCTTCGAGGTTTCGGATCTCGGCGTCGTTGGAAAACAACGGGTGATATGCGCATTTAAAGTGGTGCCATCTTACCACCTTTACTAGTTACCCATGGTGACTCGAGAGGGGTGACTCGAGAGGGGTGACTCGAGAGGGGTGACTCGAGGAGTGACTCGAGAGCCGCACCATTTTCTAATTTTACGCAATGTTATCAATGACGCCCATTGTAGCGAATCTGTACCTTAATTGTTCTTTGACTTCTCGTAAGTACTCATTCTCAAGTTCACGAAAACATTGTAAATATCCCGATATGGTTCAGTGAAGCACCCTCAATTACCTTCAACTACGAACAGCTCCTGCCACCTACTCTCTAATAGGGTTACCATTGCTAATGGCGAAATGCTTTTGTCTCGCCTGCAGCTCTTCCTCACTCCTAAATTGTCATTAATTTTATTAGTGCCCGTAATTCTATCGAAAAGGTGGAGGCTAAAGCGTTATAATAATTTACTTATCGGCAGAGGCACACATTAATTACGATGAGCGAGTCGGCAATGTAAAAGTACAGGGTACAGGAGCTATGAGTTTCATCAGAACTACAATTTAACATGTGCCTATTTTACAGTTTCGCTTGAATTTCATTACAAAACCTGTCACGCTAATACGTGTTTATCAGCAAAGTTGCATACGTACTGAAATGTACACATCGTCAAAACACGGTTTGTCAAGAAGAGTGCATTACAAAGAGTACAAACCTTATTTACTTTAGTCTATCTTTAGAAGATTCCAGCTGATGTCCTGCGCGCCTCCCGTCGTTTGAAGAGTCACATTAACTTACCATTGGACCACTGAAAGACCCATCAGAGAACTAACTATAGAACTTTGAGAGCGCATACCTCCGCCAAGTAAGGCAACGGTAACGAAAAATTCAAATTGGCTCTGAAACCGTGATTTCTTTTGTATCAACTCCAAAACATAATCAGTTGCATCTTTTCATACTATTAACAGTTTCTGCAATTTCCTTTCATAACTATTTGAGTTATGCTGCTAACAAATATTATGACCAACACAACTGAAACATAGAAACGAATCAACCGATCAGCAGAAAAATTTAATCGTTCATGCCTTTTAACATTACTTACAATTCCTGTAAGTTTCATAAAGATTCACTCAAAACGTTTTGAGTTATTGCCCTAACAAGCATAAAATCAAACACGACAAACATACGAACGAACAACTGATCATCACAAAAATTTGGTCATTCACTCTTTGTGATATACCTAGCAACTCGTGTAAATTTCATTAAAAATCCGTCCATAACTTTTTTAGTTATGGCATTGAGAAAAATGAGGTAGACAATCAAGTGGATTGACGGATCTTCACCAAAAGTTGATCACCTGTTGCTCCTAACATACCTAGTAATCCCTGTAAATTTCGTCAAAATCCGTTCGTAGCTCTTTGAGTTATCTTGGTGACAGACAAATAGACAGACCCGACGAAAACATAACCTCCTTGGCGGAGGTAATTAGTATTTCAAATAATAATATTTTGTCATAACATATTCGTATGAGAGAAGTATGGATTATATCTTGTATTTATACTATTTTCGACTTTGTTAATTCATTTTGCTCTTTCATCTATCTGACAAGTCATGATTATTTTACTAAAACTTTGCGCTCGGGCCACCGCCGACAGGTTCTGCAACCCAATAATTGAAACATTATACTTACGACACTGGGAAGCCCGAAACGCTGCCACGGAAAAATCATCACAAATTCATTAACAGCTGACTTGACCACTTGCATTCCGACTTGTGCTGCATTTCTCTCCAAGATCAATCCAATACCACAGCCCATGTCCTTCACGATCCATAAACCACTAGGAAATGATATTAAAATAATTTTCAGATTTCTTCAACACCTGAATATCACTGGTCACCTCTCAAAGTGTGCGATCACTTCATAATACAGTGACATTTTGTGGCATAGAAACCATAAAAGACGCACGAATACAATACAACTCATATTCGATGCTCTTCTTTGTAAAGGCTCCGCGTCGTCCTCAGTTAAGTCAAAGGAAATTACTCTACTTTCATTAAAATTTCTGCTATAGTAATCGATTGAACTTGAAGCTATCACTACACCTCGTGTAGTTAACGGCATCTCTGGTTGCTTGTATGACAATTTAATTCTTTTCTAGAAATTTTGACAGCTTCTCCAATGGTATATCTAAAAAAGTCTAATTTTTGTTTAGTTTGCAAAATTAAGCTTAAAGCAAATAATTAAGACCAGTCAGTTGGAACTAAAATTCTGCTTTTTTTACAGTGCAAATAGGTGAGCAAGGTTTCACAAAGACCACTTCAATGTATCTTAACCTAAAAAGAATATTGTTAATTATAAATTTTTGACTGCTCATTTAACACTACTAGCTGAGTAATACATAACTGAATTCAAGAGCGGCATCGTTCTATAGAGAACTCATACTATGAAATATCACACAATGAAAGTATCATTACAGTAAACTTGTATACATTTACAAGTAACATTGGTGCGAAAACAATTATCTCTTAGCAAAATCTTGGTTGCAGTTGTTAAGTTGAAACTATGTTATATTCGTTGCTTGCACTTCGCGTAAAATAGTTTTATATTTGAAAGATGCCTCCAAGAGTATTTTGACCATATCGCACTATAAATCACCGTACATCTCGCTATCGGTTGTGATATTTTGAGCATGACTCACAGCCTGAATGACTCATCGTTAGGTTCGTGCATGCATATGCGTGATACATATTCCGTGTTCTTAAATACAAAGGAAAACCCAAAATTCATGAAAAAAAAATTCGACAAATAAACACTGCAAAGTCGTCATTGTTTACATAAGCTGCAAACTTTTACTAGAACAGCAGTGGGGAATACGGACACTTATTTCGTACCTACTATAATTTTTTATCAGTAATACCAATAAAATCGCAAACAATTTTATGTATAGTAACAATTGCCGAGGCCTGGGGTATCTAGCGGTTTTTTGAAAAATATCTGGAAATATTAACGTTGGCACATCTTCCTCATTTTTATACAGTAGAAAGGTAATAATCCTTATATAATAAAAAGGTTGGTGTATTTATTCATTTTTTATTTTTATGTAGTTCGTGTCCGCTCTTTAAGAAATAGATAAGCGAAAAAATAGACCGCGTTGCAGATTCTGTAATTAAGTTTGCGTTTTCATAGAGATCGATGACCAGGTTGGAGAAGCTGGCAAAAGTGGGATCCTTATCCCTTTATCTGAAGTACTTCTTGCTTGAAACACTTCTTGAATTGGCAACAATATGTATGTAGCTTCTGAAATCCGACTTTATCACTGTTTTTCTTAGGTCACGACGTATAAATTCGGCAGATGATCAACGGAGCAATCGCGAACTGATGATTTTTCACGGGCAGTAGACAATTACATATTTCTTACAGCTTACGGTTTTTCTCTGACGGAGCAGATTTCGTTTCAAATGCCAAAATTTCAGCACTTCAATGAAGAAGATATCATCAAATACAGTATCATGGCTACGGTGCACTCACGTTGCACATAAGCTGACTGGAGTTGCATTCAAGTTTATTGCAGAGCGTTACTCAGGATTTTACTTGTGCCTCTCACTATGGAAGACGCACGTTTAATTAAAAAAAAGAGGATAGAGAACGTAGAAGAAGTACGAGACTACTTCTGTCTCACGAACGAAGACGTGCTACCAATGGAGAGAGATAAATCATTTATGCGAAAAAGTGTCAAGAAAAATTAGAAGCATGCAGGAAGGTTAAGAGAGGGAATAGGAGCTGCTGATAATCGTGATTTGGAAAATGTGACTACAGCAAGTCATAGACAAGAGGACCTATGATGAGATTCCGACAAAGGATCAATGAAAAAGCAAGCAAAATATCGATTATTGCATGGAATTTTTTTCACGCACGGGTCCACTAGAACTGCAGTAATTGTACAGCGAACAGAAACTTACATTCCATGTTCAAGAGACTTCACGACCTAAAACTGCAATATTTTCATGCTTCTAACAGTCTGTGACTTTTTTATGAATACACTTATGGACCAAGCAGGTATTTATTTTACGCGCACTGATGTATGTACTATAATTACCGGTAATCAATGAAATCGGAGCGGAGACAGTTGTATATATGTAGTAAAATTCACTAATGTGGTAGGCCTACCTTGCGGTTTTTCGCTAAAAATGTTGTAAAATAAAAGTGTGCAGATCTGCCCCATGTTCAAATAGTAGGAAAGCAATAATATTGTGGTAATTGTGCAGTGAAATTCCCGTTCTTAAGGACAAAGGGAAATCTACAGCATTTAATCAAGAATTTCGCTAGCTCAAGCTACAAAACAAGCAGTAACTTTTTAGCATTGTTGACTTCTAATAAGTGAACGTCTTGTTCGTAAATGCGCTTAAAGCGTACAGTTGAGAGTAGAAAATTCTGATATTTCGTTGCTTCAGGGAATATTCAAAAACAGTAAAATAAAGGCTCTGACCCACATTATCAGAGTTCGGCGCTCAAACACCGGTGAGATAGGATTTCGTATCTGGGCGATCACATACATGGTCGAAATGACCTCTAGCTGCTGCGACTCTTATATCAGGACCGCACTAGACTTTCATAGAAACGACGTGATGTGGGGACGCGCAGCTCGCATGCCATCCATGACACCGTATCCATGCTACCGAGTTTAAATTTATTGCAAGACAACCGGAAAGTTGCTCATCCTCGCTTCCAGTTGCTTATGCATGGGAATGCACATGTGCCTCGGCCGAGCCCCCGGCATTACCTGCTGCTGCCTAAACATCATATGCTGCTGCATGCAGATTTTTGCTGATTTGATCTATTTCTTTCTTTTTTGACAGCTAAGTTTATATGATGATGCTTTACTGAAGGTACAATGAACAAATATACGAGCCTGTTATTCTGCTGATGATAGAGTTCTTCATGAAATTTGAACCATTATTATAGTTATTAGCCCCTTTGCGCTCTCAAAACATATATATATATACATCAGTACTCCCTCCAGACTGACATCCATGATATACTGTTTTCAACCGTACGGTAAAAAGGTAAGCCAGTGCCATTAGCAAATTTCTGTAAGATTGCAGTAAGCTGTGCCTGCTTTCATTTTTGTAATTTTTTTTTTGGGTGAGCACAGACTGGTTGCAGCTGATAATATTTGGAGGCAAGTGCTAAGTGTACTCATGTATTCTCTCTGTGAGTGGCCTCCTCTTTATGTGACTAGGCTCTGTTAGTAGTATCATAATGTTACTTATAATGCACTTGCAGGCATATTTATGAACCTATTGTGGTCTTAATATTAACTGTCATTATTGTTAATGGGAAAGAGAAAAATGTAAAAATATACCTAGTCTAAAATCCTTGTGCAACATCATGAGGCTGAAGAAAATCTTAATTGACTTTTCAAGCAGAACTGTTACTGTAGCTTTGCCGCAATTTGTAGTACAAGAGTTGGTGCTTTCATCACATGTGAATTAAAGTTTAACTCTTTGTTGATTTTGCCACTGACAGGATCTGTACCGATTCAAATATTATTTACTGATTCCGGAAACGACCCTAATTCTTTGTTTTCCTGAAAATTTAGGCGGCATTAGCCACAGCTGGGTTACTCGTATGTCTTGTTTACTTTACTTCGACGCAAAAGTGTGACTGCTGAGGACAAGGATCCTGTCAAATGATCGCTGACGCTTTTAATCATAATAGTATATTTTCTTGAAATGGCATTATATCAAATACTGAAGAATACAATGAGAAGCACTAAGTAGAAGTTTGGTAACCCACGACGTACGTTTTGCTGTCCTCAGCTCATCAGGTGGGAGGATCGAAGATGGTCGAAATTGAATACGTTAGATTTTGCAGAAATTTCGGCTGGTTAACACAGTAAGATGTAGCTGTGATACCGAATTTTCCAGAGCTTCAAATAGAATTGTCAAACAAGCAAATGTGTTTTGAAATTTTAAACATTGTCCGCTGCGTCTACTCCAAATCCAATACAGGAGCACCGGGGCCACGGGAAGCTCCTGTCCAAGGGCCTACCATTGCTTTTAATAACTGGATGCTCCCGTCAAAATTTAGGATTCGTTGTGTGTTGTATTTTCGCCGTCTACAATCCAGATATGCCACCATTGAAGAAGCCCTTGTACAGGAAGTTCCTGTCGCCCCGGTGCACCTGCATTGGATTGTGAGTCGACGCAGTGGACATTTTTTGTTTAAAAATTTCAAAAACATTTGCTTGCTTGAAAATTCCATTTGAAGTTTTGCAAAATTTCGGTATCTCAGCTACTTCTTACTGTGTTAACCAGCCGACATTTCTGCAAAATCTGAAGTATTCCATTTCGACCATCTTCGATCCTCCCACCTGATGAGCTGAGGACAGCGAAACGTATGTCGTGGGTTACCAAAATTGTACTTAGTGCTTCTCATCGTATTCTTCAGTATTTAATAATAATAACAATAATGTGTTTTATTCGGTGCACATAGGGACATGGTGCACAAGGAACAGCTTAATACTAAAGTTACATTAGATACTAATATCAGGTAATGCTATCATTACAAACTACACTGCATTGCAGCCCGTTGTTTGGTTCCTGCGCTGCCATCGGCTATACATGTTAGATAGTTTGTAGCCAGGACCGTTACGGATCATCTGCATGGGGCAAGGCGTTCTCAGATTTTTCAATCCTGAGGTGGAGACTCAGAGCGCATTTCCTTGCCCTGACTTTGAGACAATCAGTATACTTTTGAGCAAATGTCATGCTTGTACTAGTTGACCTCGGCACATTCAACAGGCGGTGAAACATGTCATTAGAGGTTACACGTAGGCGTCTTATCAATTTCTGCTTAAAGTTCGGCCAAAGTGAGCTACAGTACAGCGGATAGCAGTAGCTCTGAAACAGCTGACATTTAACCTCATCCGAGCGGTAACCAAACTTTCTGATAGGAATGTTGCCCACTGCGTGGAGCTTTCGTGTTTCTTTCTCTATGTCCTGGTTATCACGAAAATCAGAGTAATGGTGAGCTCGGTCAAAAGCATCCTTTGCATCGAGAAAGGGGAAAGCACGAGTACCGTATCTTCAGATACGGTGCATTGTTCCTTAGAGAAAGCCAGATTATCAAGAATGACATCAACGTAACCTTTATGATGATCATTATAAGTGCGGTAGATAAATAATTTGTACAGTGGTACTCCTAGAAGCATTGACGAGCTTATGTAATGCCTCAGTTTCGTGAAGAGTCTCGGCTTCGGGATGACAAGTTTCACTGCATATTTGTTTTCCCTGCATTCCTAAAACATTTTCTTTCACTATCACCATAGAAAATTGTGGAGCTGTACACTTCAATGTAGTATCAATTAAGTTTTTATTTGTACCTTTTTCTGTCTGGTCACTCTATATTGCATCGCCTACTGCTGCAAATTCAAGACTAATAGAGATGAATACAGTCATTCTTTCAATAGTTTCTCATTTATGGAGGCTTCCTTTGCAGTACCTTATTTTCACTTCGGGAGAGGGGAGGGGGGTCTCTTCTTGAGGCGTTTTACTGTACTACAATACACATTAGAGATATTCGTACAATCTTGATATTTCAGATACAAATTCATCAAGTACCCTATGGCGTAAAAACTTATAAACCTGAGTAATTGAAGAACATACTTTTTTCTATTTTCCTCTTGCTGCGAAGAGATTAACTCTTTTAAAACATAGTATAGGGAAAGCGTAGAAGGTCAGGGTTTAAAGAGTTAAAAATACCGTACTCTAGTTTACAGTATCGGCTATTATAGGTACACAGTTGGTGAAATGAACGTAGAAATATTAAGTGACTGTGCACAGAAGAAAAGAAAATCTACATTTGTCGCAATATACTGGACATTACTGATGGCTAGATAAGCGAAACTGAAGGGCAATGACGAAGTAGGTTGACACTCCGTTGATTGTCTGCCCACCAGAAACATAAATATTTGTATTAGGCATGCATTCTGTAATGTATTATATTGATAAAAGGTTTTCAGTTTCACAAGCATTACAGGCTCTAAATTTCTCTACTACACTATCGAATGTATGTAGTACTTAGGGAGGTACAAATGATCACTTCACAGTATGGAGCTGGTCCGTATCAAAAGCGCGCGCTGTCCCACCTTCTCCTCCATTGAGGAATATTGACGACTGTAGAAAATTTTACACGGAAAGCGAATGGGATAGCAGAGGTGAAGTAATATAGGACTTTAAAGGCCCATGGCGAAATAAGAAGTGGTTACTAAATACAAAAAACAAATACCTGTAATGAAAAATTACGTATATGTGTTACAGCCTAAGAGGGAGTGCAACGATTATAACTATGGGATTAACTATTCTAAGCTAGTCTTGTGGCTACCTCGGAATCTAATCCCGAGATTAATAATCCAGTCCTAATATTTGAAGCCAATAATTCATTGTAAGTGACTATATCGCATTGAATCCAAGAAAAATTTATGCCTAGATACTTACCCCAAGTAGGAAAGCAGGGTTCAGACTGCCAAATCCAAACACATCGAACTGCGGAGGACGTTGGAGAATTTCATTGATGCGCAGAGCCTAAAGAACGTGAAAAGTGTTTCAATAACAATTTAAAGTTGCATGCTAGCAGCGTACGTAATTATTAGAACAACGTATGATAAAAGCTGATAAAGACTGTGTTTAGTTAGGTGGTAAAACTACATATAGAAGTAATGCTGTAGTAACCAGGGCAAAAGAATAATAAACTAGAGAAGAACTATCACAGCCAAACAACGCACTGTTAATGAAAAATTGTAATTGGTCATAAATTAAATGTTGCTTTCCTACTGTCACAAAAATTCCGTTATTTGTGCCTCTTAACAGTTCCTGTACAAAATAATTTTCTTGAAGATCCATCCATAACTTTTCATATATGCTCTGACAAATATTACGACTAACAAATGGTCAAACACAAAAACGACGAACAGATCGTCAAAAAATTGCCCATTTCTACCTCTAACCGTTTTTAACAGTTGTTATATCTTTCGCGAAGATCCGTATATAGCTTTTTTAGGGAAATTACTGACAACACAAAGCAAATATATATAGAGACGAGCAGGCAAAATGACAAACAGTTCGTTATAAATATGGGGTCATTTACTCCTCGTAACAGGCTTAACAGCCTGCAAATTTCATGAAAGTTTCTGGGAAACTTTTTGAGTTATGAAATGAAAAAACAAGTGCACAAACAAACACGCAGGCGGACGGATCTGCTCTAAAAGATAGTCATCTGTTCCTCCCTCCAAACATACCAAACAACCCTTGTAAATTTCATGGAGATATCGTGCACAACTTTTAAGTTATTTTCGTTACAAACCAATAGACGTCCACAAAAATTTATTTTCTTTCGTGGAGGTAAATATCTGGTTTGAGGAGAAGAAAAATGCTTCCTCTGATCCGACAACAAATAATGCTTGACGTGCATTGTTATTTTAAGTTACATGCGCCGCGATTGCTGATCATTAACAGCACCAATACTACTTATTTCAAAATATATTCGAGTATTGCCGGCCAGGCTGCTGGTTTATATTCAATTTATATAAAAGCTAAGATGTGAAAGCAACAAACGTTTAATACAGCTTCACAAAAAACATTTGTCAACCCCAGTTACTGCTCACTAAAAATAATTTCTTAAGAAAGAACACTCCTAGAAGATGCCTAGTCATATGCCGATGCCACACGCTCGTCAAAAGAATGAGTATCGTCATCTTTCCATCCGAACGTCAAGTTGAACTCTTTTAAACACAGCTTGGAGATTGCCAAGAATTGGTATGAAAATGTCTACCGTCAGTTCAGTTTACTCCGCAAGTGCCGTTAGTTAAGTTTCGGACATATTAGTATGTCTGGAGGGATTTATTGCTCAAAGTTCTTTGCAAGTGTGTGCTATTTAGACGGGCACATCTACACATTCGGACGAAAAAATGACCATACTCGTTCTTTTCAATAGCGTGTGGCATTGGCATTACTGTCCAACTGCAGCGGAGATTCCCGCTGTCTACCCAGCTTAGTGGGCACTACTTATCTTGTATTACACAACCCTGGTAGAAGGCTGAAGATCTTCATTACGTGGAAGACTAATATGTCATCGACCAGTGTGGCAAAGTAGAGTTCATGCACTAGTCTTGTTGGGACTTCGCCCCGTTTCATCGACTTTAAGTAGTAAAGTCTTAATGAACTACCTTAGAGACTCAACTTTGTTCGAAGCTTCCGGCCATATCATGCGTACTTCATCGGTTATAATGCGAACAACTCGACTGAAAGGAGCAAATCTAATAACGCTGCTGTCTGACTCCAGGCGTGTCAAGTCGACTGGGTTACTGATGAGCCAAATGATGGCACTTTAAGTTTGGTAAAATCTTTGTATATGTTTGTATTTAGTGTACTCGGTATAAGAAAAGCTTCGATTTAACGATACTTCAATGTGAAGCTGGGCATGGGACTTAATGCTAGGTTAGAAAACTCTACAAATCGGAAAGAATGAAGCTTCTCCCCCCCCCCAAAAAAAAGGAACTGCCAAGGCAGTCACTTATATATCTCTGCCAATTTATTCTTTATCCCATCGATTTAGATTAAGATGATCATAGAATAAGCAAGATGGAGTCAAAGAGCTTGCAAGAGGGTAAAATCACGCTGAAATTATATTAGGGGAAGTCCCTTTACTGCACTCACAGCGGGCTGCTGCTGAAGCTCACCAAACTTCGCCGTCAGGTGCGTCCATTCCCTGGCACAGTCCGATCTCTGCACAAAAATTTGCACCCTAAAGCCCGCTGCAGACGATAGTTTTTTGCCCTGTGTTTTCACTTCACCTCGTTCGAATCCGTTGTTGTGTCTGAGTAAACAACAAAAATGAGCACTGCTTTCTGAGATGACATTCGCTAAAGATTTGTAAATAAACAAGACACAGCTCCAGTGATACGGGCTAAGCCAGAGAACATGACAAAAAAAAATTTTTATGGGAACTTTCAATATTCACGCAGTCTTGTTTGCAAGGACAGTACAAAATGTTCGAACGCAGTGAAGTGAAAACTCAGAACTAAAGATTATCGTCTGCAGCGGGCTTAAGATACTCAAGTAAAAAATTAACGCGAGTAGTAAGTTATAAGTAACATCTCTTCTATATCATTGTTATTTGAATAGAGCATATCAAAATTATTATCGTACAATCTAGAGTTGGCAAGCTCCATTTGAATAAAAAATTCTACACTTTCTACAGCTTACAATATTTCCTTAACACTAGAGTTGATAACGTTCGCAAACTGGAGTTGATAACGTTCGCAAACTGGACTTAAAAGTGAGTCTGCACCATCTGCTAATAATGCGCTTTAGTGTAAAAGGAAGAAAATTATACGGACGCATGCATAAACAGAAAATCGACCAGAATACACTGCCTACAGAATGCAGTCATTCCGACAACCTTAAGTCTGCCATTTTTATTATATCTGAAAAATTAGTAACGTCAGCTTGAATAAACTTTCTCACATTTTCACTTATATCAGTAAAAAGGTCGCATAGGAGTTTAGATATATATGCAGAATTCACAATCAAAATAAGAGAAAAAGTGGAATTGAAATCTATTGCTACCAATGCCTTTTCCTGTCAAGTGGATGATTAGTTACAGCATACACATATTTGACATTTCGCAGTTACATTAATGGAATTTCTTCTATACTTCATTTAGACTTTTTTGCGACACCGATAGACTACTGGACTTCCCAGAAAATTCTATAGCATGGTTTTAGAGTCATCTCGAGGGGGCCCTGTATGAGTTAGTCTTCACTCAATATCAGGTCAGTGATACAGGTATGTATAGTGAAATACCATTGGGCATGAAAAAACGCACTGTTAGCAAGCGTGGATCTGGAATGAGTAAAGAAGAATATCTGCCAAATGTATGTAATGTACCAAAGTCGATAATTCTATCGATAATTGACAACAAGAAATCGAGGGAGTTTGGCTATCCAGCTATTTTTTCAAGACAAGGACGTACGCAAACCTCTCCTCTCGGATGCTCCCCCTGCCGCTTAGTGATCAGGAAGACAGCCGGAGCAACTAAAAGTAACCTTTGGAAAACCAATAAAGAAATTTTGCAGCAAAGAGACGTGGATGATAGTTTGAGTACAATTTTCAATATTCTGCACGTACGATACACAGTTACATGGAAGACGCCCTAGGAAGACACCGCTTCTGTAAAATGTCCATTTAAAAGCTTGGCTAGTGCTAAACAGGAAGCAGGCGGAATAACCGACACAAGAGATAAATTAATGTAGAATTGATTAGTGTTGTGATAGTTGAGAGACAATAGCTGAGACAATAAGTGATAAAATTACTGAAAACTCAGTAGGGTTGACGGGCTAGGTAACTTGTCACTTCTATTCTGGTCCAATGATACACAAAATTTTTATCTACAGTATATAGTTCTACTCAGTCACAAACTTTTTCAATAGAGTATGTAGTTATTAGCTAGAGAAGCAGAAATCTAATGGACATTTTCGAAAATGAAGACCTTGCATAGCATGGGTAACAGTAACTTGGACGGTTCATAAATAGCAATAGTGTCGTAACCTGAAATGAATCAAGTAGTAGGCTTTTGTTAACCCTTTGTCTGCCAGAAGGACCTTACGGTCCTGTTTCAATTAGCGTTATTCTTATGAAAATTGCAGTTTCATTTGAATGGCGAAAATCAACTTGGAAGCGCTAACATAGTTCTCGTATTTGTTCCCAAATTAACGATTTTTTCACTCGTACAACTTACTTGTCTGTTGAAGAAGTAAGTGGAGCTGCAGATGAGGAAGAATATGGCGGAAGTATAGACCACATCTATGAGTTCTTTTATCAGGAACTCATCGCCGCTCAACACTCGGTCAACAACGATGTAAAGACTGAACACGAGCGTCATCCACCCAAATGCTGGCAAAATACGAGAATATTATTATTAAATAACACTTTTGAAGACTGATACCTACTACACCGTGAATGCTTACTGCATTCTCGGGAGGCTCCAGTAGCTATATTGTTTTTTAGCAAATTAGGGAATAATTGTGGAAATTATTTCTTTATAGGAGTTGAAAGATCACAGTCACCAAACTACGGCCCGTGGGCTGCATCCTGCCCGCCGATAGGACTTGACTTTGCTTGATAAAACTTATGGACCGCTAACGTCGTAATTCAACTTTTATGTTAATCTATAGAAATCCAGGAGATCTTTGCTCTTTTGTAACTGTGGACCACTAGCTGCTTTAAATTTACGATTTGCAATAACAAATACTGAGTATAGATTTTCTCGTTTTCTGGAAATAGAAAATCTGTCTCATTTCCACCTTTGCAAAGAGTTTTGTGCTACGACCTCTGAGGATATTGACCTTGATTTTTCGAAAAAGGTTATTCATGACTTGTACTTTTGGAAGGGATTTTCAAATCTTGACAGCTTCGATAGTAGCCTTCTGTTCCAGAATACAATCACCAGTTGAGATGCTGAGTTTTCAAAATTGAGTACAATATGCCGCTATATAGTATGGCACGAGTGCCATGATCCACTTATGTCTTTGAACTATTTCCAACAATGAAGTATGCACAGTCATATTGAACGAGATTGATTGATGAGTATTTGCAAGCAGTTTTCTTAATTGGATGCCTCAATTCTAAAACACGTATTTATGGCAGTTAGAAAACCAAAAGGCAGTTTCTCATGTCTCGTACACTTTTTTTGCTCTTCAATTTAATTTGGATCGGATGTGTGCATAGTGGGACTTAAGAATCTCTTCTTTGCTGCTATCATCGCCTTGATTGGGATACGTTTCGCAAATAAATGTGTTGTTTTTCATTTATTTTGTATCTTGCAAGTCACTGAGCTATGTTCTACGCAAGGGTTTCCATGTATTATTTTCTCCGGACCTTTCGTTTGGACTTGCAAATATTAAACCGAATGATTATACGGCCCGCGCTCGTCATTCATTTGGTTATCCGGCCCTCTGCGAAAAAAGTTGGGTGACCTCTGTGAGACTGAGATAGATGAAAGTTCTTGAAGCGGTCACTGTGCCAAGCGCCTCTCAATTGGTGCAGAAGAACGCTGTAAGTTTTTGAAAACTTACAGCGTTCTTCAGTACCAGACCTATCGTGTGGGCGTAGCCTATAAGCTCACTTGCACAAGACGTACACGCTGGAACGGAGAGCAAAGCAGCACTGGTATTCTTCAAGCAGCATATTCAAGCACTATAGAGACGATCGCCTAACGCAACCACCTCCATTAGACACACTCTTCCCAGCATTTAGTATAATTCAAGCAAATTCGGACAGAACATCAGTAAATATAGCAGAAGCTCTGGAAATAAGGAAAGATGCACCAATCATCAATGTCAATACAATAAATTTTCAAACTACCTAAATCCATTCATCTAGCAAGACCTCGCCCACCTGAACTACTTGAGGCATCGCCACCAGCAATAGCCGCCAGTCTCTCACTGATCATGCCAGCATCTGCACTTCCCTACGCTTTAGTCTTAATTGTTATTCTAGGTGTTTTAAATATATAACTACCAAAATGTATAATCATATACCATGATTAGTGTGCTTTATTTTACTTTAGAATAGATACCTGATGATGGCTCGAGTAGAAGATGGCCGAAACATTGTGTTTTACGTTGCACGCGCATACTTGTATTCCATTATTCATTTTAAAATTAGCCACGGAAAGAAAGTATTTTTTGAAACGTAGAGGAAAGTAGGAAAAAATTTTTCATGAACTTAATTGCCGATTTGCAATACTTTATCTTCGGATCGTGTATCAGGTATTCCACAAACAACCCAGTTATATTGAACCTACTCAAAACTCTATTATGCGGAGCAAGATTGAGTTCTTGGAAGTCTCACATGTAACAGAGTAAGGATCGACGCCTGGAACTCGAAATTACGGGTCGAAGCTAGGGCCCCTGTATGAAATTATGGACAAGTCAAGTCGAATTGGCTCGGCTTGGATCGACTCTGACGACCTGGTCGATAGCGTCCATAGCGCTTCTGAGGAGCCCGTAACCAACAGGTTAGCAACCCTTCCTCCAGGATTTCTCATAATTTAGAAAATTAGAACTGATTGTGGTGACCCAGTTGTTTGCTCTACGTTTCTATTAACAAATGGCTTCTCCAGACGATGGGGCGTGTCCGCGGTCATGACCATGGGACGGTGACCGTGTCCGCGTTTTTTTCCATGTGCAGCGGGGCTGCACCCAACAGGAGAGTGCTGGCGATTGAAATACTTGAACGTCAACGCGCCCTTGTTTTGACAGAACGCGCCCTTATTTTGATCAGAACGCGCCCTTGATTTGACGGAACGCTCCCTTATTTTGATCGGAACGCGCCCTTGTCTTGACGAGAGCGCCCTTATATTGTTCTCAAGGTGACACGTTCCATCGCAACCCGTCCGTGTTGAGTTCACTCTTAACGAAGGCATGCTCTGCTCTCTAACAACTAGAGAGCGAAAAAGAGAGCAAAATCGGGCGTGTCCCATGGTATGCCCTGGGACACGCCCCATTGTGTGGAGAGGCCTTTACGGTAAACTAAATAACTGTGCAGAAACAGGTACTCATTTGTTTTCTATGACTTGCATGTTCATTGCGGAACTCGCGTTTTTGCTACCATTCTAACTTTATTTTTTCAACAGTACAATTTTTTTCCCCTCTCTGAGCCGTTTTTTAGACGAACTGCTTACTGGAAAAAAATTAAGCCTCAGTTTTCAGGTAACACTATTCTCCGTATTGTACGAGGATATCAGTATAGTAAAGCCCACCTGCCATTATCGTGATCATCATAGCCGAGAAGTCAGTGAACATCAACGCCGTATCATCCACGAAGAGTAAGAGTCGTTCAGCTGCTTGGAGCTCCCTGTCCATGAACTTTCTCGCCTTGCTCTTTAGATGATAATTTGAATAAAGAGGCAACCACTGCTTTGTTTTTGGAGAATTTACTTGTTCAATATCCGCCCGACGTTTTTCAGATGCGAAGCAGTATCGCGGAGCACCGTCAATATGTTTTGTTAGAGGTTGGTGCCTACAGTACTCCTGGGGTGCATCTATGTTCGTGTGAAGCTGACGTGCCACAGCTCGTACGATTTCTCGCTGGGCATCTCCGAGGAAGTAGAGGGTGCAGTACGCCAGTGAGCCATATATGTATGGTATTGAAAATACAGATATAGCTGAAAGAATCTTCATTGTCTGTTTAAGTTTGTCATGAAGGCTTTCCTTCGCGAAAAATTCTATCAGCTGAACAATTAAGTAGAGAGGGTACCCCAACAACAGAAAGTCGTTGACGTAGGATTTGGAGGAGACCATTGGCGGCGGCAGTGATGATTTGATGTTGGCAAGCCTCTTCAAGATAGTCTCTAGTCTATCAAACGAAAGCCAAGTTATCAGTCTTATCATTGTCATCAAGGGAATGGTGATGGCAAACCAGATCGCCAACAGCGCTTCCGTTTGCTCCAAGTTGAGGAATATAGCAATTTCCGTTGAGATAATAATCATCGTTAATATCGTGAGAAGTGATGAATAGTATCTCCAGAGTGATATTCGCTTGAATTTTCTTCCAGGAAAATAGCCCGTATAGGTGAATATTCCTGCCAAGCGTGCTAGATGTACTAGGTAAGAGAATACTGTTGTTCTCATCTTTTCTTGTATGGTTACAGTTTTTAGCTGCTGCTTCTCTCTAGTGCACTACAACCGAAGCCTTCTTCCTGACTGAGACGATGAAAGGATAATCAATTCATTTGTGCTTGATTGTCGAGTAAACAAATAATTCCTCCTGTGCAGTATCTCTAATGAGCAAAACATTACGAGCTGCAAGGTATTTGTTTTCACGAAACAACGATGATTATAATGCTCGGCAAACTCATCGGAGGATAACACTATCTTTATATTGCTATTTGTTTAATAATGAGGCATAATGCCTTATAGCGCACCATCTTAGAATGGGTAAACACAGCTATCGACCTGTTCCTTCCCAGAAGCACAACTTGATGATTTCAATCAATCAATCAATCAATCAACTTTATTAGGTACTCACAGGGGTGGTACAATAGTTATATTAAACATAGCTTATCACTAGACTTAAATTAAATACAGAGAGCGCTTG
>LQNS02000155.1:2398561-2432564 GCA_001587735.2 Parhyale hawaiensis
TTTTAGATCTTTTCGATAATAGTACAGAGTAACCATAGATGGAATTTTTTGCTGAATTGTTTTTCAATTTACTATTTCCAGATGTTGATAATGGCCTTGAAGGCTGAAACGTTCAATTTTATAGTCGCGAACTTCAGATTCTTTTATAATATCAGTCATGCTTTCTCTGAGAGTCTTTACCCATGCCATTCTCTTCTTCATAAGAATCTTTAGAGGAAATAATTTTAATTTGTGTATATATATGATATTTGACATTTGTATTGCAGGCTGGTCGCATCAACAAAAGGTTAAGCCAACCTTTGGATTTCGAATTACTTGGGTTCAGCAAACTTGGCAGGAGTTTCCTGATAGGGGTAAGGAATTGTCAAATTAATGTACCTTCCTACTTCTTTAGCCACTGGGTTAATGACTATGCATCATTACAGACATCTCTTGACGTTTGTATAGGTACCTTTCAAGGCTCTCTAGGGCTCTGTTTTATTGCATCTAAAAATGTATATCATCGTGGAAAATACTCACCTTGAGACACGTAAACATGCCCTTCTGTGCTTTTGTGAGTGTAGCAAATGCGCTGTGCGATTTTGAAGTTAAGGGCTATGTCACAGTTTTGATTTAGATCTCTTAAATGCTTTACAGTAAAAAAACATATATACGGAGAGGTATGTATAATAACGGGGACCAAGCTTAGGAGAGAAATCTCCACCCAAATATATTTGACAACGTGCCTACACGCCGGTAGAATCAACATTTATGATTATGTTGAGTAGAGTTATTATGCTGATAACCTTCATAAATTTTACATTGAGTCTTGCATTTAATTGGATTTCTCGGCATGTTAGTATTTTCTTTTCTTCAATCTACTTTAATACGGCATTCCCACTGTTCCTTCTAGTTTTCACTCTTTTCAATTCTTGACATTTAAGGATTCCAAGCTATGTTACTTTTCAACGTTCTCTACTCTATAACGAAACTCTTGATATCAGGAGTGAAATGTATCGCAAAAACGCATAAAACCTCTGGGTGAATCAAAATACCTGTGCTACATCAACCGAAATTAAGAACTGCTCAACTACATCACTGTTGGAATACAGAGCGAGATTTATAAGTGCTCGATTGTGAGGCCAAACATAACAAAAGCAGAAATAGTGAAGATAACATGTCGATTTACATTTTTAGTGAGGGCAAGTGATTTTAATATATTTTATAATTTTATCTCTATCAGTGCAGATTCTTAAAAGAGTGTTTCAAGTTGTATTGAAGGGGGGGGGGGGCAAAATTGAATAGTTTTCTAATTAACGACCTACGCCCAACTTATCAACAGGATATTTATGTGGTGAGGCTAGAAATTACTTAGTCAGAATATCGCGATTAGTAGTTTTCATAATATGGCCGTATAATAATCGTAACTTTTTTTCATTTCCAGGCAATAAAATGCGTGTCGACGTACCTGATAATTGCTCTTCAGTTCCGGGTGGCTGGCATTGGCAGCGGCTGAGCCACAGGATTTTTTCCCCCAATATATCTCTCTCGACAGTGTGACGAGAAGAAACTATTACGAGACCATTCCAAAGTCACCTTTACTCTTTTTAATACTCGTGGTTGCCGAGCTCTCTGAATTTTGACTGAGCTGAACTGAAAGTCATGGAGATACAAAAAAAAAAAAAACATTTTCGGTTATATAAGAATATCCGTTGATTATATTTCGTTGATGGAATTTGGCAGTACTGCCTAGTTGCCTAGTTATATATATAAAACACTCCGTAATAATTTAGTATCTATACATTTCAGCAGAACCTCTTCACGGTACGCTTCAAGCAATCTGACACTATGTACTTGACAAAGGAACGTAGTTATTGAACAAGACTAGCAAAGCAGTGGGAGTCGAGTGCACATGATGATGACCCCTAATTACTGTACATTTAAGGTAATCCGAAATCGTTAAGTGTACCTGACGGTGATAGCTTTTTAGTGCTATGTTAGTGAAATATTATCACAAATGACAATCCTTGCAAGTTACTTTAATTCATACAACAACCTCTCAGCTATGACTCGTAAATATGGATAAATATTCATTAACTTTTTTTTAGATTACACAGCTGGCAGTAGACGGACGAACACACCCATTCCCAGCGAACTGCTGGGACTCACACTCAGGCCCTATATGAGCTACTCATTTAGATGTCTAAGGAAGAAAAAAAAGATGAAAAAGCGAATAAACTTAGCCAAGGGATTGATCGTGCAAGGACGATTAAAAAGTGCAGATCCGAGAAGCTCGGAATCGTTAAGCTAGTTGGAACATAAAAGTTTGTGGATTAAGGTGGCCTATGAAGTTTTAGTAGTTAAGAGTTTGTGACTCCTGTAGGAGGAGTTCGTAGTTGTTAAAGGTGTTGCTCCCAATATTCACTAAGATGATTTTTAAATGTATTGACTGTCTCTGCTCCGATAACTTCGGAGGAGAGTCTGTTCGAAATGTCCACTGTGAAGTATGGGTTAAAGTAGTTCTTCGTTCTTTATGTTTGAGTTTTTGGCTGTTGTTTCCGAGGCGATCATCAACATCTCCCTCAAAAAGTATCGTTGTTGGTATTCAAGTATATACTTGAACATTTCTGTAGTTTCCCTCTGAGTCGTCTTTGGTCGAGAGAGATGAGTCCGACTTCTTACATGGCATGCTTCGCAGCTGAGGTATCACTCTTTGTTACTTTGTGTTTGATTTATTTCAGCAGCAGGCTAGAGGTTTTGACAATGATTCTCAAGGCCGCAGGTTCAAGCCCCCCTATCAAGTAGGCAAGTTCTTCACGGTGCTTGACGTGGTCAGACAGCATCCGGTCTGCGTACTGGCCTTTGCTAGCAATGGGGATCGAGGGTCGGGAGGGAGGGGCACATTTTGTCGCATTGAGCCTTCCGCCACTGGCTTCATAGCTCTAGATGATTTGTGATCGGCTGCAGCCGTATGCTCTTCTTGGGACTGTTGGCCTATATCTGTATCACAAATCAGTACGTCAGGGTTTCCCAGTTGGGGCACGGCCAAGTTGACGTTAGCTTTAAAGAATGATTATATCCTTGCCAAAGCTACTCATTCGGCTCCCCGTCTTCATGTAGAACAAAACAATCATCCCATTAGCAGGAAAGACATTTCCATCATCGAATTTTCAAACATAATAGAACTGACAACTTTAGAATCACTCTACATCCGTAGAACAAAACCCAGCCTCAAAACAATGACTTTAACTGTACCTCTCATCGCGGTCCATAACTGATTTTTTTTATTTTTCCTCCAACTGTACTAGATCTGATCACTGCGCTCACTTGACTGTACTAGGCTGCTTCTTCCTAATCACCAGTCTGTACAAGCATTAATGTTAGGCCTCTCCGAACTTGCCCCGGTCATTCACGTTTGACACCTCACACCGACAACATCTCTCTCTCTCTCCATTTCAAGCAATTCCCTTGCTTGAGATTAATTAATCCCTTTTATGGAATTATCACCTTGTATTTTTTAGTTCCTGAAGATGGGAAGAAAGGATGTCCCGAAAATTCAAATTTTCTTTTAAGACTAATGGAAAGGATTTTGTCATGCGATCAATAGGCTTTAGTTTCTTTCATCTCTAACTGAGGAATCAATTCCTCTACGGTAATTTTTTGCGTGCTTCTCGATCTCACAACTATGAATCATATACAAATTCTGTTAGAATATCCTACTATCAGAAATGAGAGCATATAAATTGCATCAATACTTTTTGCTCGTTCATGCTCGTGGCCAATATTCTGTTTTGGCTACAACCTGCTTTGCAAAAGGGTACGAAGATACTTAGCAGTAATGCCACCGTATATCAAGCGTGTAGCTTGTGTCGCGATGTGGATTATTGTATAAAGTTTCTTCCCAGCTTTTGGACGCTATGGCGTGACTAGTTATATCTTTGTCCAACTAGTATCGTGTGCAAGTGCAAGATCATAATTATGGTATAGACAAGAAAGCAATCGAGTGGAATTGGCGAAGATTCCCGCGAAAATAGTGCAGAAATGCTGGGCTGCGTATCATTTCGGTGGATGTGTATTGTGACTTAAGAAACATATTCACGTTTTGTGGCCATATTGACGGTCCAAGCATAAATGAAGAATGGCACTTGTGGTCTGTAATATAAACAAAGGCCTCATTTACTAGATATTATTTATTTAGTTGTTATTTTTATTTTTCGTCTCACTCTAGAGCAAAAAAGGTATGCAGTTAAATCTAAGTTTTTTTATTCAGCTGGCAGGAGCTAAACTTGAGGGCGGAAATTTAAATGCAGGAATGCGAAAAAAATGCCGGTGCAGGACCAAGATCTCCTAAGTTACTCAAAGAGGCCTTGGCTGAACTCATGGGGTGGAGCGTATTTGGCTACACTTTATATACTGCGGTATTTATCGCTCAGCCAATGTTGCTTCTTGTCGTTTCCGTAAACTCGTTTTTAGCCATGGCAGAATACTGGTCACGGACGTGAACGATGAAGTTATACTCTCTCATATTAGCGCTTTCCTTAATTTTGAACCGTTGGGCACACTTGTTTCCATAATGAGTTTCAACGAATTAGGCAACATATCGGCTGTGGTGTGGTTGATCTGTGGTGGAATGATAGAATGAGCATTCCCTTTTCGGTAACTCTCTACGGAATTATAGGTAATGGCAATCTGTATTTTTTTTTCAACTGGGCAATGCAATCGATTGCTAGGGCTATACTGATAGTTGCTTAATCTTCATTGCGAAATTTCTTTACATCAATTAGCTCATTTCGGATCTAAGAATCATACAGCACAATGCAATCTTATGTTTACTTTGTTGTCAGTGTGCTGATAATTTTGTTGTTTCCTAGAACTTCATTTTCAAAATTCTCTTCATATAACAATTTTCCATCTTTCCAGCCACTCTGAGATTCAGATCGTGGGACCAGTGGATATTTTCCAGGCTGCGAGCAAATTCCAGGGTTGCGTGTTGCAAAAGGGACCATTTGTCACAATAAATTTGAAAACTGTGTAATCTTCCTTAGTTTAGTGGGCTTTAAATTTTCTCTCCATCAGATTTATCGCTCACGTAATAAAGCTCTCAGCATTTGAGTGAATCAATTCGCTACTGTAGAGAGAACTCGAATTCTATAAAGACCGTAATAATATCATGTGAATTGTTTGCTAAAGAAGTGTTTCACTTTTATTAAATGCACTAAAAAGACATTACGATTTGCGTGTTTCTTGAGAAATATATTTTAATATAAAGAAAAGTTATGTATAGCCAGATTAAAAAAACTTTAATTATGTAGAAGAAGGTTCATTGCTCGCATGAGCATTTGAGCAGCTTGATTTTAGCAAAAAAAAAAAAAAATTTAATTAAATGTCTGTTTTCCCTTGCTTTAAACTTCAAACAATATTGTCAGGTCCACTATTATTATTTCCAGGAATGCTAATCGTTTTACTTGCTACAAGCGCTTACATTACAGCAGCGTGATAGTGAACACATAGCGTAAATTGTAGGTTATGGTATAGATTACATAATGTATCGTGTGGTCTCTAGGCAAGCAGATGTTTAATATTACTGCCTCGAGGAAAATGAAGTGTAAACGGAAATCGCTGTTTCAATGTCCATCATTCAAATGACAGTCGCCATTAAAATCGAAGTTGATTTTACAATAGGAAATATATGCCTACACCTATAATATGTTAAATATTCCATTTTAGTAAAATCACAGAAAAATTTTATGCCCGTGATATTATTCATAGGAAATTTCTTCTTTTAAAGAAATCTAAAGCAAATGAGTACAGGCAGGTTGTTTTAAGATTATGGTATCGAGATTACACACTTTCCAAGATATTTTTACCGATAAAAACCTTTTTTTTTACAGCTGAGTATGTCCACTTTTCATTTTAGAGTAGAATAATTTGGAAGAGTGAGGCTGTAGACGGTGACAGATTAGCAAACAACCATATCTTTCAATGGTTGCAGAGAGGGATGATACACTGCCGAAGTTGGTGTTTACTGATATATGAAGAAATCCAACGTATAAAAGCTAGTACACCAACAAAATGCAAAATTCCGGGTCACAATCAGTTCCGTGGAAGGTGGACAAGCTACGCCATGGCTCCTCATGTTTTGGGCAGGCAGATGTTAAGAGCTACAGTTAATACGAAATAGTACATGAGACATATCTTAGCAGCAGATCTCCTCTCGTGGGCGCGTCAACTCTTTAATTGTGCACCTTGAATTTTCTAGCTAGACTGAGTATTGTCTCACACCTGAAATTAAGTCCACTAGTACATTTTTGCATACCGTCACCAGCAATACGAAAGGCCCTCGATGAGTCCTGATTTAAAAATGTTCGACTTTTTAGGGCTGTTATTTTTTATTAACTGCGGCCTCTAAATCTCTTGCAACTCAATGAGCTTGAAGTTAAATTGGGCAAAGAATGGGAACTGATTCACAAGAACAGCTGTACTCTGAGCTTGAAGCCTTTTTTTTCTCACAGAAGGCTCTAATTAAGGCTGATGGAGAGATAATACACAATTTTTAGCCATGCCTCGCTTTAAGAACGAATAGTATGCAAACTTAATAATGTAAAACGTATCTTGCTTTATAGAAACAACTATGATTTTCCTAGTAATTCAGTACATAGAATAGATAAAAAAAAAGACCCTTCGGCACTTCATACCTATTTCAAGGTCAGTGTATGCGCATATATTGAGGGGCAGTCAAAAAATACTCAGACAACTCTTAAAATTTCCAAGTGCCATTTATTTTTTGTTAGAGCGAAATGTACTGAAGCGTTCATGTAGTATTTAGCACATAAATTGAAATGACAATGCCTACAGAAAAAGCTGGGTTTTAAAACGTTCTTTTTTTACCCTTACGAATACCATCTTTTCAGATAAGAGCTAACACAAAAATATCTGGCTAATATTCGTAGTTTGCCCAATGGGATTGTAAAATTTTACTTACATAATTAGAATCATTAAAAAATAGCTGATTTAGAATATCTAGGATTTTTGTGGACATTCTTTTTGGTTTTATAGATTAAGTTATGCACCCGTTTTTTGTGCTTCTTTGTTCGGAACAAAACCTCAAAATCTCTATTTCAATGGTTTGCACAAAAAAATGGATGTCAATTTTTTCTTAACAAGCCTTATTTTTGCCAGAAAACACTTTTTCGTCCTATTAACTTACTGGGTAAGTTTATAATTTTTTACCAAATTTCTCACTAAACTATTTGAAGCTGATAAAAATTATTGAAGCTATACAGCAAGTTTATGAAGGTCATTCGCAATGCAGAACCGTTGTTGATGATTGGATTAAGCGTTTTAGAGCGCAGAGGTCAGCTTGATGATGATCCATCCACAAGAAGCTTGAGAACGGCTCAGGAGCTCGAGAAAGCACCCAGTTTGTGCGTAATCTGGCCGAAAAAGACGATCGAGTAACAGTTGAAGAACTTGTCAACCCCGTATTAGTCCTGAATTAGCACCCTCTGAATCTTTTTTCTTTTTTCAAAACTGCGAGAACACCTGAAAGGGATTCGATTTCTTTTGCTTGATCAAGCAGAGAAACAGATTACCTATTACTTAACGTCAGAAACAGTCTATATGGACGGAATTTACCGCTGGAAGTACAGGTTACATAAGTTTATAGTTAATGAAGGATTTTCAGTAGAAAAACAACTAAAGACTTTAATTTTTAGAGCATTTGTCACAGAACTCATTGACTTCCCCTCCTATTTCCTTTAGTTACGTATCAACGTTGGCTACATGTATATAATCATTTCCATAAACTGAGATATGAGGTGAATTAAGGCCTAATTTGTTACCAGTTGGGTAGCATTTTCGTTCTTAAATCTCGGCATCGTTTGTTATCGTGTCACTGTCATCACATGAAACTATGTATATTTTGGCCTTATTTGCTTGATTAAACTTGAAAAAAAAACTGCGTTAATAATTTACCAGAACTCTTAGTACTGTACATGACAGTAATAAATAAAAGCATATTTAATTTACTATTCATTTTAAAACTTATGATAAATAGCTGATTCATGACGCGTTCTTCACACACAGGTAATGTTTCAAACGTGAATGGCTACAGTATCAACAGCGAGTAAAATATTCAACGCTATATGGTCTTCTATATCCAATCTACGCAGTTATCTCTCAGCAGTCTGTGAAGTGGATAAGAATCCATCTAATAAACTATCCGAACCCGAATTAAGTACGTATGATAGGTAAAAACTTGTTAGCAAAAACTCCCTGAAACATCTAACCGCATTCATTATTATAGTAATAAAGGCGCTCAAAAATATTTTATTGCATTTAAAACAACCCAACTACCTATGATTAGAGAAAATATCATGTACAGTATATAGCTGTGCGTCTTCCCTTTCCTCGCAACGCCATAGCGTACGTTTTGACACCTGAGAAAGCCATCGTTTGTTTGCCAGATGCTG
This sequence comes from Parhyale hawaiensis, assembly GCA_001587735.2. Classification (NCBI taxonomy): domain Eukaryota; kingdom Metazoa; phylum Arthropoda; class Malacostraca; order Amphipoda; family Hyalidae; genus Parhyale; species Parhyale hawaiensis. The sequence goes on from LQNS02000155.1 coordinate 2,407,012, forward strand.
TTTGTTACTGCGCAAAGTTGTTTGGGATTACCTGCTAAAGTATTTACTAGGACATACGCGGATACCAGTAATAATATTTTTACAGTTTAGCATTGCATGCTTTATTTTCAGTTATTTTATAAACGATTTAATGTTTGAAAGGACTCTGCTAGGTATAGTATTGCTTCTGCGGAAATAGTTCACATCAGGGAAGATCAAGAGTTGACATTGTAATGTTTCTTCCTGCATGATTCTGCTAAACATGTCATTAACTGGTAACACTGCTTGTCAAATATACAGAGTTGACGTTGGCATACTAGTTACCTAAAATATTTTTTTAACTGATTTTTTATCTGATTATGAGCGTGGTCCATTTAATTGCAACAACATTATTTTCCACATTTATTCCACTTTTTTCTACGTCTCTTTGTCAAATTAATAGTCAGCCCACAAAGTGATACACCAGTACAATGAGATTCTCATCGTTCACCAGCTTTTCAGCACTGTTCTCTACCGAAGGTAACCAACTGATTGTTCAAATCAGATAAATCTGTAATTTTAGTAGTCATAGCAATTGTTATGCCGGCCTACCGGCATTTTCTTCACTCTAATTTTTGCCTTTCAGATTTTGCTTAGTTCGCCTGCAGTTAAAAGGCTTTCTATCTTGAATAGCGCTACCTCTGTTACTTTCCTTTCTATATTGTTTCTCCAAAGTCATTATACAACGTACCAAATATTTTACAGGCAGTACGTTTTTCATGGTAAATCTTTGTTTCCGAAGTTTTCCTTCTATTGAGATACACTCACCCTGCGTGCTTCATTAAGCTCTGCTTGCCACTGTCGCACTGTTTATACAAAAGTTAAAAAACGGACTCGGTAATTAACAGGGACAAAATTTGTTCTTGCTTATCAGTAATAGAAGTAGTAATTAATTTCCTGAGAGACTGTAAAGCATCTGAACTCTATTTAACCAGGTTGTATTACGTATATAGGTACAAACGTTGTTTGTCCTATTGCATTAATTAGTGCGGGGAGGGGGACCTTTGTAGCTAGATAACTTAGCCTCAATTAATTTGGAAAAGTCTCGGCTAAATTATGTGGACACAATAATTTTACAGCCACAAAAGCTCTGCTGGAAATTTTTATTTTACTTTAATTTACGAGGGAAAATTTTCCAACAAATGACGTATACAGAGTGCCAGCCATATTTAGCCTAAGTCAATAAATCTAGATCTAAAGAATAGTGACTCTGAATAATAAACATTTATAGCCAACGAGATCCAAGCTTCAGCATAAAAGAGATTACGCGTACAAAAGGCTATTGGTGCAAGTTCTGGTAAATGAAATGTTTTCAGTCTATGAAGTCTAGGATTAATTAAATACCTAGCAAAATACATGAAGTTTGTAGACAGAATAGAGACCGTACAGTCTCAAAGGTTGAGTATTTCTATTTTTTGCTGTTTCTATACTTTGGGAGTGTTCGATTGGCTCACAGGGCTAGAGATTATCTAATCCGATTAGCACTGACGTGTCCGTAACTTCAATACTGACTTCGGATTCAGCACTTAAAGTCGAGTTTCAGTCGTTACTTGCATAACCTGAAACGTTAGTGACGGGCGGAGAACTTTATCGTGTTCAGAAACATTGATTTCAGGTTTGTCAAACGCAATTGGTTTGTGTTTCAAGTTTGACACTCGATCAATAGTCGAATAGTCGTGAATAGAGCGCTCCATATTTCAGTTTCAGATATATAAGATAAGATTTACTGAATTAAATTATTTGGATTGTGACAAATCAATCGAGCGCACCCCTAATGGTATAATAGAAAAATATTTTTGAAGCACGCAACGGCTGGCGACACTCACCAACGAGACTAGAAAAATAGGATCGTTACTACACAGTTTCTATGAAACTATCAACAAAACTAAATACCGTTATTAAGCAACTTCGGCTACAGAAAATACAATGCAAGATTTTCAAAACAAGGACGCAGTTGGATGGGCGACAGAAACTGCATCGCATGGACCCCAAATCAATAATAGAATAGGTTGAGCAACAGAAGTTCTAAAATAATTATTTTTTTGTAACTCTTGGATGAGCTGCAGAAGCGGCATCTCACGAATTACGTAAACAATGCTGCAATGCGGATGAGCTACAGTAACTGACATATCAAGCAACGAATTATTACTTGTCAGCCGAGGGGAGCATCTCAGCCACCACACACAAGGCCCTGAGACAACAGGAGATATGGCTTGCCCCTAAGGATACTTAGTACGTATCTTCCCTAAACGACGCCCAGGATTGGAGATAAATTGGCCAAGTCTTGGACCAGATTGTGGTGGTCCGACTCTCAATTGTTCTGCTCCAAAGAAGATGAAACCAAAACGACCACGTGAGCCTGACAGACTGAAGCTTTTGTCGACAGAGATGGCGGGCGCTTTCTTAGTGTAACGTTATTGTGATGACCAGAACGCTGAGCAATTTCTCCCTGATTTTCTTGCAGGATCTGAGAAACTTGCGTGAAGTTTGCCCTGCGCTGTGCTTCTGTGAAGATTTGGCACTGGTGTAAATTGCAGTGAAAATCCTAATTTCGAGCATTTTTCTGGTTTTCCTTGAGAGTCTGTGAAACATGTGCTCTTTCCATGAAGATAAGACACTAGTGTAAACTGTTGTGGAGAACCAAATTTTGAGTCATTTCCTGATTCTATTCTAGAATATAAAAAGGTGACTAAGCACTATCTGTACCGGGCTCCTAGCAACTAATCTTTACTGGGTTGTAGTTTTCACATACAAAGTTTATACGCATTATAGCTTTGCTAGCGTGGATTTAACGTAAAATATCGACAGCAGGAAAGATAAACTATTCATTTTGTGATAATTTCATTTGAGAAAAGCCTATTTATGAGCATCCTCACAGGACTATATTAATGCTATATGAAGGGCACGTGGCTACCACAGGCATACGGTCAGGTTCTGTCGCTGTGAGGCAATAATGCAAAGGTGAATGTTCTACCATAAGCAATGGGATGAAGAGACCGTTTGTTAAAAAGAAAAAAAAAACATAGCCCAAGATGAATAAGGTTAAACTGTCACTTGATTTAGGCTTCTGCGATAACAATGAGGTCGTGTAAATCAGTGTGACCCCTTAGACGCTGCGTAATTATTCGTACCATGATTTTGCTTTTTGAATCAGAGAAGCTTGCGTATATCGAGTTTGACATTTTTTTGAAGTTCGCAGGAAATTCAGACACTTGTGAATTATTATTTGGGTCACTCGGAATTCATGAGATTTCATAGCAGGTTTTTTTTTTTTTGCCTAGTTGAAGAACCCTTTGCAGACTTTACAAGCAAAGCAAAATCATCACGGTAGTGGCCATTCAAGTTATAGGTTCGGAAAAACTCTGCACACGGAGCTCAAATGAACGAGTTTGTGTGTCTGGACATAAACTTACATGCATGGGTATGTGAGTATATGTAGGGCTGCAGTTAATCACTACCTAGTTACCTGATGCACGGCATCAACGACAGCAAGCTCATTAGATCACTGCATACCTGACCGAAATGAGCGAGTGTGTTCAAGATAGCAACAAAATCTAATATTTTGCAAACATCCAATTATTTTCAGTGACTTCTAGCATAGTTGATCACATGGCCTAACTAACCTTCAGTAGAAATCGATAGTTATCCCCTCCCATTCTTATTCAGTAAATCCCATAAAATTCATGATCTTGATTATGTGGGTTTCTTTACCGATCTCTCTCTCCTATCATCTACCATACATTTTCTATAGGGTTCACTTCGGGGCTCTGGGTTGATCATTTCATCAGGGCAATTTATTCTTTTTTCTCGAAAAAGGCCATAACCTTCCTAGCCTTGTGGCATGGTGCATTCTCCTGCATGAAAATATGGGATTCACATGGAGAGGACGATTCTGCTTCTCAGGTGAATTGAAGGAGAAAGTACTCATCTCCTATATGACAATTTGAGTAGGTCGTTGTAGCACATATTTCAGACGCATGTTAGGCATAAGTTTTCTATGTACAACATGCTGCTGAAGAAGCCGTTTGTAAATCTGAGCATTGATTTTCAAATAAACAAATTCTGCAAAAGTAACTATTTCTCACACCATCACACTGCTCTCAAGAAACTTGACTGTTTTCTTGGCACATTGAGGAGATTATCTTTCACCTGTTTGGCGGCGTACGTAAATGTTGCCGAGAGAACCGAACAAGTTACACTTGAATTTGTCGCTGAAATGAATTGCATCCCACTGTCCGTCAATCCAAGCAGCATATTCTCTCGCAAACTCCAGACGTGCCTTTTGGTTTTGCTTTGAAACGAGATGCTTCGAAGCTGGAACCAGGGCATGCAATCCGGCATTTTGTAACGTGCGAAAAACTGTTTTCCTTGAGATGTTATTCCCCGTCTTTTCACTAAACTTACAGGAAATTAATGAAGCAGTTTCAAAGCGTTCCTTGGCAGACATTTTTGGTCTACCAGTTTTTGGTCTTGCCTTTACTGTTTTATCTGTGTTATACCTGCTTATTACAAGATGAACGACCATTTTAGACCTGGGCAACATCAGCAGTTTCTGAAATTGGCTCAATTTTTATACTTGGCAATAAATTGAGCTCTCTTTCTGTAAAACTGAGTTTTTGGTTATTGGAGTCGCCATATTGCTTGAAACTATTTCCGATTATTTGTGAATGCCATCTTTAATTTTGAGACTATCTATTGAGTGTTTTCAAATGAACTAAATAAAAAAAATTAATATTTAGCGTCCTTCCTCAACTTTTGGCCAGATCTAAATTCCTTCGCATGTTTTCATCTTGATTTTATTAAGAAAACTATCGTGTAAGTATTGTAACTTGATTATTAATTTGTGCATTATGACCTAATGTCTATTTGGAGAAAATTTTATTACGAATCATTCATTACTCTCTAAGTAATGAACTGCTTTATGTCTGTGTTGTTTCCGTTCTTTCTATCATGGCCGCTTGTGTATACCTGTGCAATAGCAAGACGGTCTTATGTTTTATGATTTATTATGACCTTACACTGGACCTCTTCTTATTTTTTGACAGGTGACTAATCTTAGCATTTAATCCTGAAGATGACCAATGTACACGGTTGAAAAGTTGATATGAAGTTTTTAAATAACTATTCAAAGAACTAGAAAATATTATTCCGTATCTTTTTAAAGAAGTTGACTTCAGAATGTCTTTTAACATTTAGGAAGATGGAACAAGTTTTTGAGCAAACTATACAGTGAATGCTAAAGCTTCAGTCTAAAACATTGATTTTGAGAACAGACTTTGAGGTCATTCGACCATGCCCATCTTAACTGACCAGCAAAGATTAATGCGGAATATGCCACGTGTAACAATGAGTTTCCTCAGCTTTAACTACTGTGATAACCTGAAACATCCTCCACAGTTACGAACACCTCTTTCAGGAGACCGAAACTCGTAACAGCCTAAGATGCTAAGCCCTCGTAATCCATTATCTCTCGTGCCCCAACTAACATAATTCAATGTCTCCGAGCTCAGCAAATTTGCAGCAATTGATTGCGCTTGCACCTTCAACTCTTCGGCTGAGTTCATTCTCTTCGTGTTCTTCTTTTTGTCCTCAGATGATTTGATGATTCTGACGTAATGGCAATAGCTCATAGAGGGCCGGAGCGGAAGTCCCGGCTGCTCTCTGGGAATGGGCCTGTTTGTCCGTCTACTGTCAGTAATCTTATCAACTCGTAATCTAATTTAATCTTAAACTAGAACGCCTTGTAGCGTAAGACCATCGCCCGAAGTAAGGGCAAATTTCAGCGCCGTTGTTTTTTATGGCCAGCTTATTCTACAATTCTGGAAGTGATCACATCTAGGTCAACCCACCTGGGCTGGCAGCCAAAATTTGTGAACATTGTTCAGCTCCTTCTACTCCTTCGTCCTGTTTTTTTGGTGGACAGATAAATATACAAATATATATAGTCAAATCTTCAACGAAAACAGTTTCGCCGCACTCACTTCATTCATGGTGATAAATAGCTTCCAGTTGCGAAATAAATTTCATACAATCATCACGTGCCAAATCTACAGTATAAATAATGTAAGTCGTTCTCCTATTTTTATTCATTCTATTTTTTAACGAAGCAGGTTATCTACTGTAGGTTTCCTTTGAGCATAAACTACGTTGCTGGGAAAAGCGTTCGCTATTGCAAAATCAGGCCCAACTTTGTTTATGTTTTCGCATAAGGTGCATTTCTGGGAAAAATGTTCGCTATTGCAAAATTAGGCCCAACTTTGCTTAGTGCATGGCAAATTTCTAAGGAAAAATCTTTCAGGAACCTGATCAAATTAATCGGGGTTAATTGAGCCGAATTTCAACAAAGTAAATTATTAGATAAGGCGTCACTAGCAGAATATTTGGCTGCCTCTGGAGCTTTTCTATAATGTTAGCTGTTGAAGAGGCTAGAACTTTCCTTTATAAAAAAAAAAGAATAAATGAACTGGGAGGTTTCTTTCCCTGGAAGAGGCCACTGCCTAAGCTGCGGACCATTTGATCTGTCGAGAAATACAGCTAGCTATGCTATTCTTGCGGCCTCCATGCAAATTAGAGTAGGTTAATTGTGTCGATAGGTAACAGTAAGAAACATGGCGTATTTTTTTTTTATTTTAAAATTGCATCTGAGCAAAACCTACTCACCAAGAATCGTTTTTCGTTCACTTGCACTAGAGATAACTTTTAATACGGATACGCAATATTCTTCCACGTATAGAACATCGATATTTTTAGAAAAATTGCTCACACAACTAGCAACACCTCCCCAACTACTACCTCATCACTATAATATGTAAATCGGCCTTCTGTGACATACAGTCACGTATACCAAAAGTTAGGGCTTCTATGCTTATCTAACTATAACAGTCAGGCCAACCAGATGAAAAAGTACGCCCACCATACTGCAATCGTCTACGGCTACAGTCGTTTCACATTTTACAATAGCGTTCAGACTCAGTGATATTTCGGGAGTGCCATGGAAAGGAAGATACGCTGGGATTCATTTTTACCTGTATCAACCTTCACATAGACGCAATCTCCAGAGTAGGTCTTCACTTTCTCATGGAAGCTTATGCACAGGAGGTATTTCGTTTAGTTTGGAAAAATCATGTCACTATAAAACAAACACCAAAGTATATAGATTGCTGTACTGGTGCTACCAGCCATCAACAGAAGCGAGCAAAAATTTGCACTGACAAGTCTATATTGGTCATGCCCTTAGTCGCGATTGTACTACAGAGGAACTACCGTAGCACAGAGTCATGGAATGTACTTCTGCCAGCTACACAATAAGAACGGGAAATTTTCAGAGGTTGAAAACGTTCAACCGTGATATAATTTTCTTTTCTTCAGTAAAAAAGAAGCGGCAAAAATTGGTTGCATTTAAGTTCGCCCTTTGGAATCTGTTCATTGTTCCTATCGTAGCATCGAGTTATCCAGATACCTTAAATTTACCAGCAGCGTGAAACATCAGAAGGGAAAAGCTCTGTCAATTTCCTTTACCTGTGGTAGTTTTATATTGCCGTCATAACAAACAATGAAAAGGGGCTGCACCATTCCTCAATTGGCTACCATGATTGTCAATAAATACCGCAGGCCGATCCGTTAATCGGATACCGATGGAAACGCCGTACAGAACCAATTCCGCTAGTCACTCAAAAAAAAATGTTCTCCTGATGCCTCAAACAGCTACAGAAAATGGGCAGCGAAACAGATCAGCAAAAAAAAAAAAAAATCATCAAATTAGCAGGAAAATACACATCGTCGTTCACGATCGTGTTTGATTTGCATATTTATCCTAGCTTAGCGAGCTGTAAAAATGACGGCAAAGAATTTGGGATGAAACTTCTCTAGTTTTCAAACTTAAACTTCGTTATAAAAAAATATTGCGGAGGCGATGCACAGCAGCTGCTAATTTAAATGATCATAGGAGATGAGCACTGTCGGTTTTATAATTCTGCAGAGCAGCACAATCCTTCCTTCCATTCGGTGGCCTGCAAAAAATATTGTATCTTAGGAGGCAGCCTATGTGCATGACTGAGCATTTGTCGACATTAAAGCTCCTCTGCCACGTTGTGCTCCATTCCATGAGGTGGTCAAGTTCTTGTTGGAGCTCGGCTTTTTTCTTGGCAGGATGACATAGTCTTCTATCATCCGCAAGTTTATTGATTTTACTACGGATGTTAAGATCCAGATCATTGAAGTAAATTGAGAACAAAAATGGGCCTAGCACGCTACCGTGTGGAACCCCTGATGGTACCTGCGTCCAGTCGCTCGTTTCTCCTTCAAACTTCACTTGCTGCTACCGACTTGTAAGCCATTCCCTGATCCACAGTAAATAGTCTCCCTGCATGCCATGGGCTTAAAATCTTTTCATAAGCCGTTGATGGGGGACTTTATCAAAAGCCTTTTGGAAGTCTAGATGCACAAGGTCTACACCCTTCTCTTCATCTTTAATATATGTAACTTTTTAGAAAAAGTCCAGAATGTTTGTTAAGCAGCTTCTTCCACTGCGGAAGCCATGCTGAGAGTCTGATATGAGCTGGTACATCCACAAGGGGTCAGTGATGCGCCTCTTCACGAGGCATTCAATAGTTTTGCTAACGACCGATGTAAGACTGTTTGGTCGATTGTTGCTAGTCTCCAATCCTGCAGAACTTCTCCCGGTCTCAAAGACCGATTTAATATTACGAGCAGTGGCTTCACGATGACTGGAGCCATTCCCGTAGTACACGGGGATTAAGATTATCTGGCCTAGTGGATCTGTACACTTTTAGGTGGGTCAGTTCTTGCAGGATTTCGATCTCCGTGAAAACACGTGTGTTTATGGGAGCAACTTGCATCGGTGCTGGTTCAGGGATATTCGCAACATTTTCAACAGTAAATACGGAGGTGAAATAGTCGTTCAAGATTGTGGCTTTGTCTCGTATGTCATTGGTGATTGCACCGTCAGGTTTTTGAGCGGACCTATGGATTCTTTCTTTAGTCTTCTTTCATTTACATATTTATAGAATGCCTAACCCAACGCAAAACGGTATCGCCGATGCCTTTGAAGATTTTCCCTTTTCGTGGTCCTGACTATTTGCTTTGCATCCCGACATGCCCTTATGTGACTGGACCTGTTCTCCTCTGTTGGATTACAACCCTCGGGTGGGTTAGGCCTAAGTGTCTCTCCACTTGCACGTCTTCACACACACTGTTTTGAACTAAAAATGTTCTAACTCCATCACATATGTAGCTAAGACAACACTTTTGTTGTTGTATTAAGAAACATGGATTGTTCATGCACCTGCTTGGGCACTTTCAAAGCTCCGAAGAGGACACAATCGAGTGGTAGGCTTCAGTAAGAACGGAGCCATAGCACCAGTGCACTGGCTTGCTGCAACGAGAGCTAGAGGTAACATTCAGGAGTGAAGCTATTATCGTAACACTGATGGCAAGCACTACTGCATTATGGGCTCAGCTGCGAAGTTGTTTGATTGGCAGAAACAAACATGTCTTGTGTAATTGTCCCATTCAATTGGCGTCTGCTACTTCTAAATCAATCAATATGCAAACTATCGCTCAAAGACATAGCTCATACAGACAAAGGCTGCGCAAAGAACAATTACCGATCTGAGGCGAGGCTCCAACACCTCCCTCAATTAGCAGAACAATGCAAGAGGCTTGCGCCTTTTGGCACTCAAGCGCCTCCGTTGAATTCGAGGGAATTGTGAACAGTAAATTGGGCCAGTGTTTCTGGCGCCGCTGCAGCTTTATACGGCTAAGCTGGCTGAGGTAATAGCTTTGATTCTAATTCTGATCCGGCTCGAGGGTGAGAGGTGTATGAGACGCAAGCTGCGAGTTTGCCACCCGCTGACTGCAAATTATGCATTGAATTTGCATATATTTTGAAATGGAGAGCTGCATTAATTATGGAACAGTGGGAAATTGCCACGGACCTCGGAGTCTGTTGTTGTTAGGGTTAGTTAATGTACTCTGATGTTATAACCATATTCTGGAGAGGTAGCATAATGTTATTGATTACATGTATCTCTTCCACAAATGCTTTTACACGCACATCACTTGCACTCGTATTAAGATTTTCTTCACATCTCGAAAAAATTATATACCCAGCCACCGAATGGTGGGTGGTCTTTATTACATTAAGATACATAATAATAGTATTAAGTAGATATGATTATCGGCAACAGATGGACACAAGAGGCTCATTCCCAGGAAGTTTCCAAAGCTAAGGCTTTCGCCGTTATGAGAGACTTTGAAAATTTCACCGACGTGTTCAACCGCAGCCAGTGGGGCTATTTTACTAGTATGATCAACTGTAATGCTATTTATCTGGAGCATATGTTTACTACAAGTTGAACTCTCCCACAAGCTTGTTTTAGGCTTCACGCAATGTCCCTGTTCAGTAGTAGTTTCAGTTTTTCAGCTTTCCTCACTGTTCGTGTTTATTAAGAGTTACTCAATTCACGGGGATTTTTGAAACATGTGAGTTGCATCTTCATTAGCGCCGCTTAATCGTGTACATTTTTATTAGTACATTGCGTTAAATCACCAAGTTCAATGACGTTTCACACTCGCCCATATAAATTATGTAAAACCACGAACTATATTTGACTTGTTATACTAGGTCTATCTCAACTTCATGCTGACGTACTCACCCACCTGCATAGGTAGACAGACAACTTGCGCTAGAAACTTCATTGCGAGGGATGTTTTTCACTTTAGTTAACGCGTTCGCTGCTGGTAGCATCTCGACCTAGATACCAGAAATAGCTTTTTATGCTAACGATAAAAGTAGCATCATTTGTATTAGCCATTCTAAGAGGAGAGAAAAATGGAGTAGCAAGCTCCGCCTTGATATGACGACAAGAAATATTTTTTTCAACAAATATCAAAGTTTTCTTTGCTCATTTTTCCAAGTTTGGGCAATGAAGAATATCTTACCATTTTCCGTTGGGTGAGCACATCTTATTGGGGCACTCTGTTGGTAACAAATAAAAAGCATTAGCTGTTCGAGCTGATTAAGCTAAACCTGCAGAACCAGGGTTTCGTAGGGAGATCGTTAACCCTCTTCCTTTTAAGTTTTCATTCATGGTACAAGAGCTGCTTCTCCATATGCATCTCATAGATTATGGAGTTTTGGTTTTAACATCTCATACCATTTGTTTCTACATGCAGTTAGAACATGATATATACAGTTGGAAGAAAATTAAAAATTACAGATAGATCTTGTAAAATTTATAAATATTACTATGTAAACATATATTCAAAAGCAGGTAACGCTTGCTTCAATGAGTGAAGCGCCGTGATCATCTGTAAGCAGAGCGGCCAGCCAAGGTTAGTGTGCGCCTGGACGCCGCATTTAAGGCTTTTTTGCGAGGTCAGTAGAGGAGAAACTCTCATCATTATTCCTTAAAGCCGTTGAATAAAACAGTTTTTGTTTGACTAGCAACGTTAACAGCTTATCTGTTTAGCTACTGTTTTTTTTACATTAATTGAAAAGTAAAACTTTGGCAAGAGATACGATATGAATTTCGTTTGTACCTTCTATGGTATAGCCTGACAGATCTGGAGCGGCTTTGAATGTGGTGCCATTAGGATGAGCCCAGCTAGAAGATGGCCAGCAGCACTCCCGTGTTACACGTGCAATTCGTACCATTGAGTGAAATCCCATGTAATAAGTCATACCTAATAGTCACGGGGTAAGGCGATTAATCTGATGCTCGCTATGCCATTCCCTGGTACTGATTACCATCAAGTGTTTCTGTCGTACCAGCGCTGGCAGAGGCAAATGATTCCCAGTCAATTCCTGATTACCAAGCGCTACTCTGCGCTGGATTATGACTTGGCGCTCTGAGAAATCGGCTCATGTTGAATTGTCGCTCTTAATACACCGCTGGCCGAGGCTGCGTTCGAAGGAAACCTTCAATTTGCCTCGACACTAATTACAGATCACTGTCAATTCTAGACGTTCAGCATGATTGATCAAAGGCTTGGAAGGCACTGCACCCGATTGAAGTTGACTTTTCTCACTTGATATTATAACGACGGTGTATCGATTACAATAAAAAAAATAAGCCTGTAATTAACTTGCGGCCTTCAGATAACTCGCGCTGTTTGGTCTTGTGGCGATGGCTTTTACTCTCAGTAGATGGTACGCATCTTTATTTTTTCTACGGTTAATATATAAGAGAGGTGTATAGACGATACAAAAAAAAAATACTTTCAGTGATTTGTTGCATCAGATCAGCATTGTAGAATGTCAGCAACTGCTGCTCTTAATTAATCCAAGCTTATCCTGACATGAAGCTGATTTCTCAACTTTAAATGAATGGGCTAGAGGTTGTAGCGACAAAATTAGAAGAATCGGCTTTAATTAATTTGTCTGTATATAGCACATTTCTTTGGGTGATATGGCTACAACGTCTGCTATATTAACTGCACACAAAGAGCCTGAAAACCACAGGCGTTGCATTGCGACCAGAACTGATTATGAATTGGAACCTTTCAGGGCTGGATGACAATATTGCCCTGCTTTTTACCACAGCAATAATGGCAACCAACCAATGGGGTGACAATGAGAGGTATGTGAGTGGGACGCATCAGCTTTGATACTGAAATGAGAGATTACCTATCACACTTTGTACACACAGTCAACAGCACTTAGATCTTCTCATCTAGTTCCTTAATGCGTGTCACCCTCCCGAGTTGTAATGGGGAAACAAACAATACTCCTAGAAAGCTATGATAAAGCTAGGCAACCCCGGAATTTGAGTATTCCATATCAAAAATTTTATGAAGGTTACCGTACTGATGCAACCAACCCTCTAATACTATCATCACAATTTTCTCCAAGTTTTTTTCTTCAACCAATGAATATGCATGGGCATGCGTCTAAACTATCAATGATGAATATAATACACAAAATTATTATACAAGTGCTCCCGCTGTCATGCAATGAAAGCGGAAATTTATTAATGCCACGAAATTTACTTTTTCTTTTCTGCTCTTCAAGCTCCTGTTCTGAAGAACAGCTCGCTCTTTTCTGTCGTCGATCTTCTCCTAATTTTACGCATTGTGAGCTTCGTAGTTTGAAGAAATTAAAATTCATTGTTCATGACAGTGCTAAGAGGCATTGGGACAACCCCGTTTATCGGAGTTCTTATGAACGGAAAATTCTATTAACGCAGCCCCTGCTTTCCTTCCGACACCTCGATTAGCATAAAAATTTCATACATTATATTCCATTATATAACGTGTGGGCGTTCGGTAAAAAGGTCTGAAGATTATATCATCGTACATATAAACATCAAATTAAAGATACACAGGCATTATTTCGGAACTTAATATTTAGAAACAGCACATTGCATTCGTGTTGCAGTTCGATGGCAAGGACGTTTTACAAAAATTTGACCAGCATTTCCTTTTCTGTTGCATGATATGAGCTTGTCTAATTCCAAACGGATTCGATAAATATTGATAATCTGTTGCCCTTGGAGTTGTGTTTTGCAAGTCCTAATGCATCAAGTGACTGTAAATATATAAGCTAAAAGAAAACATTATGCCACAATTCGACTGAGATAATCTCGTTATATTAAGTGTATGAAGTTGATCATTTGCAATTTTTATTGTCTCTCCAAATGCTTTGAGTCACCACTCTCCATAAATATAACATTGTGTCCTTCGACTCATAAACGAAAATTTGATTAATGTGCCCCGAGTGCGTGCATTAATTATTTATTTATATATTTTTTTCTTTTGCATGGAGGACAAAGTTGGAAACTTGGCTGGCTGCTACTGTAGGGCTCGCATTTAGTCCTATTCTGACCCCCATACAATGCGTGATTCGTCATCCTATTTAATAATACGCTTCGTGTATTTATTTCGTGTCTGCTCTTGAGGAAATAGGCGAAAAAACGGTCAGGTTGTAGGTTTTGTAATTAAGTTACGTTTTCATAGAGATCGATGACCAGGTTGCAGAAGATGGCGAAAGTGGGATCCTTTTTCCTTAATCTGAATGCACTGCTTGCTTGAACACTTCTTGAAATCGGAACAGTATGTATAATTGTATATATGCAGCTTCTGGAGTCCGATTCTATTACTTTTTTCTCTCAGGTCACAACGCATAAATTCGGCAAATGATCAATGGAGCACTCACGACGCGTTGGGCAGTAGACAATAATTATTTCACAGGCATTAGACAATTATTTTTTCCATAGTCTGACGAGCCCACGAAGGCGGTTAAGGCGGGGCATGAGAGATTGCGCGTGTCCTATTTCGTACTTAGATAAAATTGATCGTTTTATATTTTACTTTTCCAATAAATATTGAACTAGAGCACTCTGACAGCGCATACCTCCGCCAAGCGAGGCAACGGTAGCAGAAAATTCAAATTGGCTCTGAAACCATAATTTTCTTTGAGTAAACTTCAAAATCTAATTATTTGTGCCTTTTGATAGTAATAACAACTTGTACAATTTTCTTGAAGATCCGGTCATAACTCTTTGAATTATACTGCTAACAAACGTTATGACAAACATGAGTCAAACATGGAAACGAACAAACCGATTTGCACTGAAATTCAATCAGTTATGTTTGTTTTAATATTACTAACAATCACAATAAATTTCATAAAGATCCATTTATTATTTTTTGAGTTATTGTGCTAACAAGCATAAAATTAAAAATAGTAACAAACGACCGAATGAACAAATAGATCATTACCAAAATTGGTGGTTTATTCTTTGTAAAATACCTTACAAGTTGTGTTATTTTCATAAAAATCCATCAATAACTTTTTGAGTTATAGCATTGAGAAAAATGAGGCGGACAAACAAACAAAGAAATGGATTGACATACCTTCACCAAAAGTTAATCATCTGTTCCTCCTAACATACCTAACAATCCCTGTAAATTTCGTACAAATTGGTTCATAACTTTTTGAGTCGTCTTGGTGACAGAGAGACAGACAGAGAGAAAGACAAAGAGACAGACAGATAAACACGACGAAAACATAACCTCCTTGGCGGAGGCAATTCTCTTGGACTGTTTTGGAAGTTGCAATTGCAATTAAGCATTGAATAATGGCAACAAATTTCTTAAAAATTACAAAATATAACATTATTTCAAAAACTTGGCTTAGCAGCATATTTCATCATATAACCAATGGCTGCTAATCTCCAACATCCTCTAAGCGGCAACCGATTCGACATTGCCACCTCTTCTATGCAAACAAAGTCCACATCGCCGGTGCATGTCACCAACTCCTTTACTTACGACGTCGGGATTATTTCTGAGGATATCTACTTCTCTGCGAATGCGATCCCGCAATAATTCTTCCAGGTTTTGTGGGGGCGTGGTGTACAGTCGGTTTTGAAGATAAGCCCACAAGAAGTAATCGCAGGGGGTGAGGTCAGGTGACCTAGGGGGCGTTCAACGAGATGATCCACAGCTACCACACGCTCATCGAAAAGTTATTGCAGGAGATTTTGGACATCGATTAGATGGTGAGCTTGGACCCCGTCTTGTGCGTTGCCATTAATGGTTTATTTGATTAATAGAACGTCTGCAGGCGTACACGATGAAAAGCGAATGCCGGCAATGAATTTCAAGCCGAAACGAACCAGGGCAAGAAACACCAACTGAACTGACGGGTTCTGCACCTAACAGTCGCTATACTGAAAGAATGCGCATCAACAGCAGTGTAGTAGGAGAGCGTCGCTACGGTCAATTTTTATTCGTTACCACCCGGTTGGCCAACTTTTCGGCAACCTCCCTCAATTGAGAGACTAAAATTCAGAAAAGAACGAAGTAAAACAGGACTTTATTAAGGATTCATAGCATGCACGTGCCCGAGTGATGCAAGCGCCGAAAAGATACCGGTAGTTAGGTTTGGTTTACGAGTAAAAGATGATCCGCATCTGCCACAACGTAAAGAAGCACAGACCAGCTCACACGAGCACAAACTTCAGCAAAAGTTTCAATAAGGATTCTAATCCTATTTCACAAAAACGCAAAGTAACTCATCACAGGCGGGACCACGAGAATCCCCCGCGGGAACTCTAAGAAACATCGAAATATGATATCGTAGATACGGTATGCGTCCGCGCTGGCCCCTCCGACATAAGCTGCGGATACCAGCGACGAAATTCATGGGACAACTTACACCTTTCAGGTACGCAAGGGCCAACGCAGAAGACAAGAGACTGGTATTAGTGAGGAATAAGTCAAGGTAATCTTTTCTTCAGAATAAGAGTATATAATCCCAAGTAGCGCAGTGTCACAATAATTCGAAACGACAACATGAACTAAAAGCCATCATAGGTAAACGTATCCGCTGTTAATTAGGTTTGGCCAAGAAAAGAAGATACGCCCTATAATACGGGGAAAAGATCAGAGTACATTCGGAAATTCATCCACAAAAATATGGAGAAATAACATTCGAAATAGACCAATATATGATCGTCTCTGTAACTACAAATTAATGATTCAACGGTACACGGTTTCATAAAGTAATACAATTATATCCCGCCGACATATCGGGGAAGTTAGAACTCACATTCAGACCGTATCCACTAACATGCAAAGCTTACAAAATTAACAGTAGCCAGGCTATCGTTTCGTCAAGTAACAATTTCTAAACAAATTAGGAAGCAATAAGTAAACCTTAAGCAGGTTACACACTTAAATCCATTCACAGACTGGCATCAACAGCATAATAAAGAAGCAGAACACAATAATAAAATTACATTTCTAGGAGAGGTAAGGTAGGTGACAGACAATTCTCCCCTGCATCAGCAGGATCACACCTGCACCATGTATTTATAGTCAATTTTCAGAGCCAGATCAAGCGGTGATGCAGTGGCGCTGGACGAGATGGACCGTAACCCATCTTGTTGTGACGGTCGACTCACTTGGGGGGGGGGGGGGTTAAAGGCTTACTTATACGACACATCCAGGAACGCAGTTGATCAGCGGCAGCTGGCCACGCAGTTGGCTCAATGGTATACATCACAAGTCCACGCACGTCATGGCAACAGCGTAATGTTCCCACCTGAACGTAACAGCAACATCTTGATAGAGAATTCCACGCGTGAAAAAAAGGACACTTTGCGATAATATGGGAACAGAAAGATTCGTGAACTAAGGATAATTTAGAAACTTACAGGAGACTAGCAGAGACCATTACGTACAATGTAGAGATAGCTTAACTTCCCCGCTAATTAAGCCATGCGAAATCGAAGGATCAAATTATTGAAAACCTCACAAATCCAATAGCTGCGGCTACATTAGTTTTAATCTCAGATTCACCAAACGGAGTTGACTGTAAATCAAAAATAGGTGTATAATTCCGCGTTCATAACAATGCTGTACTTGAAAATAAAATAGAAATTCAATTCCCGTCAGTTACTGCAGGACCGACACCATGCACAGTAAATTTTGTGAGCAATAATCTGGCACAGCGGTTACTTGCACCCAGCCAGCTTGCAATTCTAAGTAACCCAAAAGTGACGCATTTCGCATAAACATGTGCTATCATCATCTTTACAAAGCAGAGAGTCAACCTTATACATTGCCAATGCAAATTCTTGCCGGCTGCAGCACAAGCGTACAACGTAACTATAAACTTACCCGCTGTCCCCACTGCCAGTCCATGACAACCACGATAACATGGTCGTTCCAACCGTGAGTCATCCATGAAAATAAAAATAAAAACAAGCTCTGCAAAAACACCAGGACGTTAGATACATCATTGCTATAATTAGGGTGCGTTTCCACCAAGCCATTCAATTCAATTCACGTCATTCCATTCATTCTGAATGATCACCGTTCCAACCAACACAATCACCATACTTCTCATTCATGAGGCATCCAGTATAAAATATAAGCCTTCGAGCGAGATGGACTTGACTGATGAAGCAGAAATAGCAGTGTTGTTATGGTTGAAGCGGCGTAGAAGGCGGAGAAAAAAAAAAACGTGGGCGCATCCCTTTAATTGCAATAGAGCATAGTTTGGGGCATTTTCCTATTTGTTCCCAGATTTACTCAATAATCAGGAGAAATTTCATGACTTCTTCAGGATTGATAATGAGCAGTTCAAAAAGTTCGTGGAGTTGCTTAGGTCCTCCATAGAGAAACAGAATGTTTATTACCGCTGTCCTATGATCAAGCAGAAGAAAGACTGGCCATTATCTAAGGTAAGACAATAATTTGAAATATCTCTCTTCCTTAATTTGCCGAGCGTTTAATGTAACTGAAAATGAGGTAAACTTTATTTCCGATGTTTATTGTTCCGATATTGGTACATGATGGAAAAAATTAATGGTGTTAATATTCCAATTAGGTACCTTAAAAAAAAGAGAACAAAACACGATAATACACCTTGAAAAATTCACATAGGTAGTTGCATATTGATTAATAGTTATCTAAACATCACAAAATATAAATATTAGAAAATATACATGGAGCTACAAGCGAAGTTATTGTTATATTTGTTATATTGCAGTTGGATGATTGTCATTCAAATGAGAAGAAATGGAACCAAACGCATCATTGAATGTGATTGGCCAGGAATTGAATTGAATTGAATGGTTTGGTGGGAACACTTAGTGAGACAGGATCTTCCAGTTATCTCTGTTATGGCCATTAAGCCTTCCTACACACTAAAATGGTGTTTTAAACGTCAAAAAGTCTTGAAAAAGAACTGGTACGTAGTACCAAAGAAGCATAAGAGTCCTACCATGAAAACTGAATTGAAGACGAAAAAATATCAGAAGTATGGAAAGAATGAAATGAAGCAAAGTGGGCACGAATGAAACGTCCCATAAGACTTCGCTAATGCCTCCTAGGCGATCCACTTGGGCGCTGCTTCCCACAATACAAGGTGGGTAAACCTAAGGAAGCCAACTATAGGACTAAAGCAATAATGATCACGAGATAGCGAGGGAAAGAAGGGAAACAAGGGATCTCCAATAATAGGTATAGTGTATAGCTAATGAATTGAAAGAACAACCGTGCCACGCTACCGTCTCCAGGATTGCACGCAGCATAATAATTGCACCACCAACCAGTCACTGTCGCGGCGTACGCAAAAAGAAAAGAGGGCGACATAACGACCATACTATAGTTTTGCCAGCGGAGAACGGTTTAGAAGCCAAAGGCAACAAGATGCCTGCATGGGCGTCTACAGCAGCGCGTGTAATTGTCCCTAAGACTTGGAGGGCAGGGACAGAAAAATACAACCAGTGTCTCATTGCTGTAACCCTTATAAAACATACAGAGTCCCGCCACCCCTCTCTTATGAGACAGATGACACATAGCCTGCTGGGTGAGCTAACAAGTCGGTCCAGCAGACGAAGGTGACTGTCAGTAGCCGAAGCCCGGACCGATGAGCAATACTCTAACACAGGCAGTAAAAAATCATAAAAGCTTCTACGGACAACATCTTGATCACTAAACACAGAAACTTTGCCTTACGCTGGGGCTCAATCTTAGTGGAAGCATGTGACACGAGACCCCTAATACGCGGCTGAAAAGTTAGATTCTGATCAAAGACGACCCCGAGACTCTCCAAGCAGCTACACCTCTGAAGCAAAGTGTCATCTATCTCCAGAGGTGGATGGTGATGTAAAAGTGTCCGAAACCGACTGACACTCATAGATTGCCCACTCCACGCTGAGCACCATGCACTAATGCGCGCCAGGTCCCTATATTTAGAAATTGTGCTACAACATGACGCAGGTTGGGGCTGGTATCACTGCTATCAGAGTGGAATTGTCAGCATAGTTGATAGTTGGTCATAGTTGAGGACAGAAATTAGTGAGAAATTGGGATTGTATCGTAGCTACCTAGAATACCAAGCCCAGTGAAGTAATGTAAAGCTCAATTTTATTTCTGGAGTTTACGTGGGCAGCATCGACTCAAGTGAAGACATGAGAAAATCGAAAAAGGAAGGCTGAAGCAACTGGATAGCAAAGCCAATGAAAGTCTACTAAGATGCATTTGGTGCCTCCTAAAATTCATACAACATATGACGAAGCATCGGCAGCTGATTTGCAACAGAAAAGCCTCTCATCTACCAAGCTCAAGAGACAAACGTCAAGATGCACCTAGCTATCTTTCTGCTTTAAGTAAAACAGATTTCAGAAAACACCGCATCTCAGGCATACTCGAGAAATCCAAATTCAGCTGTATTAATTCCATGCTCGATTCATTCCTATCTCTTAACCTGGCGTTCAGTAGCTGAACTTGCTTCGTGTTTATTCCTCGAAGAAGGGACGGAAAGATGAACAAACCAACGAAGGAAACGACCAAAAATTGTGTATTACAATACTGCATAGTGAATCGAGAACCCGTTTGATTGGGTGCCGAAATTAAGTCTTCTATAGTTGACTTGTTCGACACTCCAGGCAGGTGTGCTGGCTTCGACCCGTTGAATTAAGTTCCAGGCAAAAACCTATTTTAATAATAATAATGCTCATGAGACTTCCGGAAACGCAACATTGTTCCGTGAAATAGAGTTTTTTTGTGGGCTCACGTTGCTTCCAAGACTTGCAGCAAATTTGAAGGAGGCAGAACCAAAGCTCCTGTTCAAAATTTTGGACAAGTCCAGCCCCGAATGCTTAACTTTGTCTCCCAATCGAACCAAGAATAAGTAACTTTAAAAAAAATATTGTTTAGAAAAATCTCTGTTACTGCGAAGTGCAGTGCCGTTCGCACGTAGTGCGTTCAGTAAAAGAAAACGAGAGTCCTCACGAAAACACACAACTTGCAGCACAACACAACCTCAGCGACAAGCGTCTAAGAGACACGAAATCTCGAACAGACATTGATTGCGAGACGTGGACGTACGACTTGAAGACCGCACTGTCGTCAATACGGCACCACTATCGCTTCGATTCTGCGTGCAATATAAGTTTTACTTGCAAACGAATTCCTACGTTGTTCCCGGCAGACAGTACACGTTAAATTCCAGCTGCTGACGACCACCCAGAGTACGAGCAACAATGTTACTTGTGATCTGTCAGCACTGCAACTAAACAGCATTACACGGGCGCTTGTATCTAAACTTTAATGTCTTTCATCAACCACTTTAGTACTACACAAGCTGTGGAAAATAATCCTATAATTTGTAGTGCTTAATGCTATGCGTTGAAGGTGAAGGGATGTACTAAAATTCATATCATCTGCCGGATATTTAATAAAAGTAGATGAAGGTACTTTTGAAGAAACCGTGCATAAATTTCATCACGCTGCTGAGAATTGAAATGCCTTTCAGCAATATTCAAAACAATAGGCAATCGGCTTAGAAATATATCTAACATCTTACACCACTTTCTAGGATAACTTAAATTCCTGATAGCAATGAATATTGCAAATTGAGTTTAAAATTCACACCATTTCATAAAAACTACAACACTCAGAGAGCTCATACCTCCGCCAAGCAACTAGAGTTAATGAATAATTGAAATTGGTCTTGAAACTATGATTGCATTTTTTATCTTCACCAATATTTGACCATTTGAACATCTTGACAGTTATAACAGCTTCTATATTTTTCTTGCAAATCGGCCGTACTATTTTTAGTAAGGTTCTGACGTCTAGGCAAACATTAGTCAAACACACAACATGACAAACTGAGCATCACCAAAAGTTTCGTCATTTGTGCCCTTTTACATTTCTAACAATTCCTGCGAATTCAATAAATATCCAACTATAACTTATGAGTTATGTTCCGACAAGCATTTCGACAAACAATAGTCAAACACACAAAAGAATGAGCCAATCACCACCAAAATTTTGGTAATTTGTGTCTTTTAAATTTCTAACAATCGCTGCAACTTTCATATCCATTGATATTTGTTGGGGGTTTTGTTGCTGACAAACATAAAATCAAGCATAGAGAGAAACGAAGAAATAAACAGACAAAAATTCGGTCATTTACCCTTCGCTACAACTTGTGTAATTTTAATGAAGATCCGTCCATAACTTTTTGAGCTACGTTACCATGAAAAAAGAAAGAGAAAACAGTCAAACGGTTAAACGGATCTGCACCAAAAGTGAATCATCTGTTCCTCCTAACATGCCTAACGATCCCTGTAAACTTCGTAAATATCTGTCCATGAATTTTTTAGTTATCTTGGTGACAGACAAAGAACGAGACGTACAATTTGAACAGAAACATGACCTTCTTGTTGGAGGTAATAAATAAAGTTGGCAGTAATGACCTCCTTGTTCGCACACAACAGCGACAGCGGCGATATTTTCAGCTGAACAAGAACAGTAAAAGAGAGCGTATCAATTCCGCTTCATGTTCTACAAAAACTTACACTTACTGCCGACCAATACAGGAAATGAAAGCTGTAATGTTCTCAGTATTACGAAGCAACACTATAATATTATAGAGAAATTCCAAGTACCGGTTCTGCTTCACTTGTTACGAAATCTTAATTTAATGCCTAGCAGCAGCTGTATTTCAAGACGCGCAATAGCATCAAACTGTAAAGGACAGAACTAACCATTTAACAAAAATGAAATTTTTCTATCTCTTAGTACAAACGCTATTACTCTTAATATTCATACTAAAATTTGACAGGGATGTTTTAATGGGCTGTTAAATCATTGCGCGTTCAACAATAACCTGTAATACTTGCTATAGACGACTTGATCTAAATGACAGCAGCGACAGCCACTCTGTTTATAACGGATCAATATTAGAGAAAAAGTTTCTGTTAGTAATTACACCCAGCAGTACTAAGACTTTACTATATAAGAACAGCAGTAATATTCTCTGCTGTGCATGACCAGCCACGGAGAGAAATATTTTACACCATTACACGCTCCAACGAAAGTTTAATACCTACTGGGGACGATTAGTCAATGTGCAACAACGGCGACGTTGCCCGCCGTGTACAACAAGAGCAGTAAAAGTCTCCGGCAACATTAGGTAGCGCGTAACTTTTGGTGAGGACGCACCGTGTGCTGGCCCTACATAATATCTCGCTGGCACCGCAGCATGCGACTCATTAAACTTTGTGGCAACCCACATTAATTTTGGTGGCCCGAACTTCGGTAATTTTGTGTTTTGCTGCTCAAAGTCAACTCGTTGCTAAAAAAATAAAAGACCTGCGAGAAAAAGATGGCGGATCGTGAACGGGCTCCGTATTTTTCCAAGTTAGATAGAGTTAGAGCAGAAGATAGGAGGCGTACGTACCTATGGTGTTAGTGACAAGAAATGGTCGACATGTACTATTTTCACACACGAAAAATACACCTACAACAAGCCTTAATGCGAATACAGCGACTTGGTTCCAAACATAATCGTGAAGTTAAGGTAAGTAAAAATCGCCATGTTCGGTTAATTATAATTTCGCTATATTATTGATTTTCTGCGGATGTCACCACTATTTTTTTCATCATGAATGGTTTTCTGAATAGCAATTTCTAGCCTATGATGTGTTTGAACTGGTTTAAAGCGAATTAAAACAAAAAATTGGGAGTAAATAAAGGTTTAAGTGAAATGTAACGTCCTCGTGCAGGTATGTGAAATTAGTGTCAAGTATAATGCCGCACAAAACCTATTTTTTTTACTACATGAAAACATGCAGTAGAAGAACATAGAGTGGGTAAGAAAAACATGATGTAGTATTAACTTGTCAATGGTTGCCGCTCGTGAGCAAATCTACCGAAAAACATAATTTACTATGTCTAGTAAACTAACATCGTACCCCAAAGTTTCAAAATATGTAATTAAAAAAAATTAAACCAAGACATATACAAATACTAAATATAAACTCGACTGTCTGTAAACATTAACTTTTCGGGATAGTGTGTCTCATTTTCAAGAAAATATGTAATTTCAAGCTACACTTATGAGGTAAAAAGGGGTTTTCTTTATTACTAAAGTTAAGGAAGCATGTGGGTTGTCAAGGTAGGTGGAGGGCCTGGACGTCGGCTCCTATACAGTCAGCGGGTGTGAGCTAAGTGGGGACTGTGTGCAGCGGTGCAGGTGAGGTCATAAGGTTAAGGTTGAGTCTAGTTTTGTGTTTGTTGGATTAGAGGAGTCTATGATGGAAAAGTCATTCTTGATGATGGTATGGTTGTTTTGCTCAGCATGTAGGAGGAGGCTGAATGTGAGGGTTTTGCAATAGGTAAGCCGGCTCGACTATACACACCCAAATGCTGGTCAATAAGGGCTTTAAAATGTCCAGTGCTACCGATGAAAGAGACGCTGCAGGCCTGGCTATTCTAACGGTTGATAACACTCGACAAAAGTGGTGTGGGAGGTTTGTCTTTAAATTTAAAATGGGACCCTATAGTAAATGTGTTTTTGTATAAAAATTTGAAGTTTATGTGTGGGTAGGCTTCAGAGAGGAACGTCTTCAAAGTGTTCACTGCACTAACAGAGGCTTTGTTGTAGTATGGAAGTGAGTGAAATGAGTATAGTTTAGAGACAGAGGGTTTGCGGTTCGCTTGAAATTTTATTTTTTCTGAAGATGGGACACACTGTCTTGAAACGTTAATTTTACACACTGTCGACTTTATATTTAGCGTTAGCACATTAATATACTGTACATACATTTTACTTTTCGTTATTTTTATATTTGAATGTGGGTTATTATTTTATGGGCCACGTACCACAGAGGGTAACCGGAAAAAGCCCCGGTAGGAAAAAAGCCACCCGGAAAAAACACCTGTAGGATAAAAGCCTCACTTTCTCTTGAAGCTATATATGTGAACTCTATTCATTTATTCGAGTACAGTACATATTGCACTGAGCTAAATTTGACCCAATATTTGCATGTGCGAATGTTGTTTGCAAGAACCCTTGAAATAGGTAATGTGAGGTGAAGTTAGATTTAGCTAGGTGAGCTTAGGTAAAGTGAAGTTGGGCTAGGTAAGGTTAGGTTCGATGAGTATAGTTTAGGTAAGATCAGGTTAAGTGAGATCAGGTTAGGTGAGATCAGCTTAGGTTAGGAGAGATTCGTTTGGATTAGTGAGGACTGCGAGGTTGGCTTTTGCTATAATTACGTACAAGAGCCCAGTGTTTACATTTCGAACTTGCTGTAAGTCCAAAAGTCGGGTATCTCGGGACATCCCTATCAAGAAGCTTTAGCATAACGGGAGAACTCACGGGCCACTAGCATCAAAAAGTGACGTGACGTCATTAATCACGTCACGATCGACGAACGCGCCGGCTGAGCAGCCAATGAGTATTCTAATTAATTTCGCCTGAAAAATCGCCACCAAGTGTGGAGCTCATCCCTTGAGCAAATAAATAAAAGAAGACAATATATACTTATTCAAGCAATATTATTACACTAGCCAACAAGTTTTAATTTCGTCTCTGCTACTCGAGTAAATGTTGGTGTATCTCATTAATTTAGTTACTAGAGCTAATATTATAAAACAAATATACGATAGTCGACAAATTTGATAAAAAATCTTGACGTTTCGGGAAAGATCAGATTCCCATCATCAGAAATTCGAATAAAATGCTAGGATGTAAAGGAATGATT
>LQNS02000155.1:2439224-2449748 GCA_001587735.2 Parhyale hawaiensis
AGCAGCCGGACGCAGTTTACCTTCAACATGGTCTACGTTTACTGACAAATATGTTGCAAGCCTGCACGAGAAGTCGCAATGTCGCTTCGTTTATCGAAGCCACGAACCTTCGCAGTACACCTCATCAGGGAAGTATTGTATACTTTTCACGGGACAACGGACAGCTCCTGAATCATTGTTTGAAGAATGGGTTGCGATGTGTTCAAATAATTTGCACGCAAGCCTGCACGAGAAGTCACAGTATCGCATCGTTTATCAAAGCCACAAACCTTCACTGTGTACAACATCAGGGAAATATTGTATACTTATGATGGGACAGCGGACTGCTCCGAATCATCGCTTGAGAATAATCCACAAAGAAGAAACACAACTCACGCTCAATATTTATCGCAAACCAAGACTTGGTAATGAAATTCAAGTTACACGGTTTGATCGAAATTATATATGATAATATAGCGTTGTACCGTGCAACATGCAATGGCAAACATTTATTTTGACCACAATTCACAATGAAGACTCTGCTTAATCCATGGAAAGATGTGGTCAGCATCTTCCCGTAAACCAAGCAGGTCATAAACATTTTTGCGTAATGAACATTTTATACATTTTAGCTTCGCATTACCCGGCTTAATATAAAGTTTGCGTACCCGCTAAGCACATATCAGTCTACCCCAACTCTTACTTGCTAACTCTTTTTAGAGGCAATTATTCCTTCTTTCCAATTTTTATTCACGTTACAGCTAAAGTTTCATTTGATTTCTGCTGCGGGACTAGACAACTTGCCATCTTTTCTAAGCCTCGATTATTTCCCCATTGCACTTATTCAATGCTTACCAATGCCCGTTTCCCTCGAGCGACGCATCACTGCTGAAAGGCATTTTTCAGTACTTTCCAAAAAGTATACAATACTTCCCTGATGAGGTGTACTGCGAAGGTTCGTGGCTTCGATAAACGAAGCGACATTGCGACTTCTCGTGCAGGCTTGCAACATATTTGTCAGTAAACGTAGACCATGTTGAAGGTAAACTGCGTCCGGCTGCTTTCGATGAAATGCGTAGCATTTGGATGAAACAACGGACCCATTAATTCACAAAGAGGACCCACAACCTCGATGTTGCTGAAGTATAGTTCATATTACTGAAGACGTCGCACGTGGCACCCACTGGAAGCAAGACGACGGGATCACTGGAGCATAGCTTAAGCCTTACCCTCGCACAACAGCTGCCCTCGACCGCCAGTCTCCTCATTAGTTACTGTCACTGTTCCCAACAGAGTCCAGTGTGCTATAATTCGTAAAAAAATTGTCCCAGTTTGATTCCCAACTGAGCAATTATTTGTGATAGAAATATTTTAGTAAGAAACTGTGTGAATCATTTTATTTGATGACACGGCACTTCATTAATTAATTTAATTAAAAGACATCTCATATGTATATAAGTACATCATGATATCGTAACTCCACATAAGTGCAACGATATCGACAAAATGGAAAAAACGCAACACAAAGCAAAAGAGTTGATACCTCAACTGCAGAGTAAGCCATACGAATGTTGCCTACAGGAAGTGGAACTCCCATCTCTCGAATAATGACGACTAGGGGGCAACTAATAAAAAAATTAAAGTATTTAAATGGCTTCAACGACGTACCTGCAACAGAACTCTTCGAGAGAACCTTTCATCATCGCTTGCGAAACAAAGGCCAGAAACTCAAACATAAAGATCGAAAACTACTTTCAGCCAGAAGTTTTTCCCGTACATCATAGTGAATATTTGAAATAGACTATCCTCCGAAGTTGTCGGTGTAAAGTTGATCAATGCTTTTGAAAATCATCTCGACAAACATTGGGAGCAACATCCTGCACAGGCATGAACTCCTCCTCCAGGAGCACCAAGCTCCTAACACACAAAGCTTCTAGCCCCCGTAATTCATATTTCAGGCCGACTAACTTAACGTCTCCAAGGGCCTCGGATCTGCAGCAATTAATTATTGTGCATGCACGATCTACTCCTTGCCCTACTTAGTTCATTCTTATTTTCCTTCTTTCTCTCCTTTTCTCTTACAGAAGTGTCAATCATTCGGAACTAATGGCGATAGCTCATAGAGGGCCGGAGCAAAAGTCTTGGCTGCTCTCTGGCAATGGGCCTATTGGTCCGTCTACTGCCATCTATCTATTCTACTCTTACAGGGTTAACGGTAAGCAGTAAATATTTTCATGGCAACATCCGTTGCATCAAAAATACTAAGAGGCTGTGAATTTCCAAGGGAAGAGATAATTTTAAACAATAGTTACATTTCACTGGAAGGACTTACACTATAGATAGGGCCAATCTTTTGCAAGCTTGTGACGTTAAAAGTGACATTTCTCATTTCGTTTGGGCTGCAACTGAACGAAGCTGGCAATGCTGTTTCCAACTCAAAGCTCTCAATTTTCTCAATATTCGAAAACACCCTGTTTTTTTTTAAATATAGTTGAATGTTCAAAATATTTATTAATGCACTGTAAATCGTAGTTGCGTTCAATTTAGAGAAATCTATATCTATTTCGCTGCCTAAGCGGTTATATGGAGCGCTAGTAGAGTTCACTGTTTGCACAACAAAATAAGCTAAATTTACATGTTCATTATTCATTAAATTTGAGAACTATAAAATTCCTTTAGTTGTAGGTTAAAAAATTCATTCTATTAGCTGGACTCGCGTAAATTCCATGGTGAATTATTTTCACTTACCTTAGTTTGGCCTGGGGCAGCGCTTCTAACTTAACCAACCCATTTAAACTACAGCAATGTCCGCCGGGTAACCCTGTCTACCATTATGCAGTCCGTCGACCTTACAGCTCGTCTAACCTCTGTTAGTATTCTGATGACACCTCTTAATCTCGCATTTGTTCTGCCAGCAAAGAGTTGGCACTTGTGTATTTATAAAGACAGAGGTACAGTACGACGTTACTTCTTTATTGTTCTCCTGTGCATTTGTACGCCTTTTATAAGCACTCTTTCCCATGGTCTACAGATAATTTAGCCCTTCTTAAGCTTATACGTTTCCATTTTTGTCGGAAAATCCAATTATTGCCTTTTTTCTTGCACTACATATTACGGGAACCGTGGATATTGATCAGTCGCCCATAATTTTTCTGCTTTATATGGTGCGATAGCTATACAACAAAGTACATCAGACTGGGCCAATTTCTCCAGTCACAGCGTAGCAACAGTGTCACTGTTAGTTCTCAAGATGTCATTGTATTTCCTTAGACGACGCCCATTCACTTTAAGAAATACTTTACTGTAGAGTCGTGATGACCAACACTACCTGCTGTAGGCTCCCAAAGCGTATCCTAGTTACGCATCTGACCCTATTAAAAACGTCATTCACAACGAACATGATTCGCTTCGAAAGAAAAAAAAGAGAGAGAGAGAAAAGCGGTAGATGATACGGGTGAATGTTCTTTATGTTCTTTAGTATTGCAAACATGGAAGGACGTACAGACGGAGAGTTAAGCAGAATTAAATGTAGAAGTTTATTCGTGCATGACTTCCTAAAAATATGATAAAAATGAACCAAAAGAAATTTGGAGGACTGGGTAAAAGAGAAGAATAATAATAAAAAAAAAGAGGGAGAAGAATCACAGCAAAAGAGACCATCATGAATGAAGACGATTTTTAAACTCGTTAACTGATTCCGCACTAACAACGTCGACATCTTAAAACTATGTTTTCTACTCGCTTCCACCACATTGTCATCTTAATACGCCTACTGCCTGCATATCCAAGATGTCCTTGTGACATATCTGAAAAATTCAGTAGGAATACATTGAAACTCCGTAGAAATTTATTTGTCAAAACTATTGTTAAAAACAGGCACAGTCATAGATAAAACAATCAAATCGTGATAAAAAATGTTGCTGCAAGCATTCGTTTCTTAGACCAAAATAAATAAAGGTATTACAACAAAAAGACGAGTGCACTAGTCCTGTACATAAATCATCTGGGCAATATAGCTAGAGCGAAGATAAGGAATTAGTACATACCTAGTAGTGAATATAATAATAAAAGTAAGGTATTGTCGCAAGTATAACTACACAGTTGATTAATAAGAACGAAGTTACATTAAAGGGCAATAATAAAGCTCGTCGTTGATAGCGCAGGTGCACTCATAGAAAAGAAGGAGGGAGAGAGTAAAATAGTGGGGTTTCGGCTGCTCACCCGTTGAAATGACCGAGCACCAAGCCCGCGCCGAAACCCCAAAAGGCCGCAACGCGCTGTGCCCGGTCACATCATACATTGCAAAGTCATTCACTAGGTGACGGACTAGGATTGAGCCGTCAGGAAGATCATAGTCAAGAAAGCGGTTGAGAGCACTACTCGCCACGGATGATTACCACATTTCTTTATGTTGCTAAACTGTCAAACAGAATTTACATCAGCCTTTTTGCAGGCAGGACAAAAATTCTCGTGCCCCAAACTTCAAGTGACATCGCTCACAGCTTTTGCTTTTTAAATAAGGATAAAGCCTGTAGTTGTCAAACCGTTTTTACTGTAAAATTACTACCAGAAGTAAAGAAAAAGACCCGGTTTGACCGCACTTTTTGTCGCCAATGTGGCAACCGCGTACACAAGCAAGTCATAATATTTACAGGATGGCAACGTATACAAGCACGGCAACCGATCAGCCTGGTACATACTCGTACCGTACAGCTAAGTTTGCTGAGTATTGCAAACATAAAATGTTTAGTAGTCTTCTATAACAGTCCGTTTGCCATTGTAACATCAGATCTTACTGCAGATCAAAGCGATAAGCCTCTGCAGAGTCCCGCCATACAACAGCTACTCCCTACAGAACGATGTCTCCCACGCAAACCGATTTAGAACATCTGTTCTCGTTTGCAGTCCTCCCTCACCAGCTTGTAGATGTCAACTTTCATCATGCAATACGCGTAGACATTGCAACTGCCAATAGTGAACAGCTACGCCATCGCAACGATGTCAATTAAATTGTTCTCCTCTTGTCAGACACTGCGGGCCCTCACGATAGCAAGTACGCCTCAGGCAGGAGATTCAGCTCAGCATATACAAAACGGATAACATGATGTGCAGGAGGTGAAGTAAACGAGAAAAAAAATCATAGATACGTGCAGAAATCGGTCTGAGTGGAACACAATGATAAATGCCAGACTATAGGGTTGTTACAGGAAGGCGATTAGAGATGCTTGTGTTCGTATGCAGCCCGAAATTACGATATGAATTGATAATGAACATATTTATCCCTGCAATCTCAATGCATCCGTAAACCATAGACAGGACCTCATTCACTTCACATTAAAATAGAAAATATACTCAAATCTGAAACATTCAACTAATTGCTCATGAATAAAGAAACAAGCCTTATAATAGTACAAGACTTGAATACTTTTCTTCAACTTCCCTGATAATATTCCAGTCGATGTTCTTGAAGCAACGAAATAGCTTTTCTGCGGCAGCCATAGCCGTTTAGGCACGAGCAGGTTCAATTTTTTTCTACACAAGCATGTTTCAATAAACGATATTTCTGTTAAAAAATTTTCCAATCGTGGACATGTTCCAGTTTCCACTGAACAAATCCCCTATTGTGAAGTGGGCACTTCGTTGTAGATGGAAATTTCTTCTTGATGGATGAGTTACATGGTCCTGGCCATCTGGTATCTGCTGCGCCCTCTACAGCGCAGTCGAAATATTCTTAAAGCTCTTGCCAGGTATTGTGTTAACTTAGACAGAAATATTCCTCACAGGGGGCACTAGCGATGCACCAATCAATAACAGATGTATTTGCATCGACACGTTTGAGCAATTTCCTTGTAAAGCTTTAAAGTTGATCCCTGCATCTCTGAAAGTTCAAGCTAGCAGTGATAAGAACAGAAACGGGTAATTTTGTTAGATATTAAGCAGAATAACAGAGCGTGCCATTATTAACTTTCTTGCTTACTCCGATAGTTTTACTCATTTCAACCGTAAAGGATATGCAATTCCTCCACAAGTGCATTTTAAAGCAATATTACGAATATCATTAACATTATACATATACTGTATATATACACTCTTTTACAATCAGTTTCATTGAAGATTGCGGCATAGATTTCATTGCTCGGGCAGAGTGTTGGAGATAAACACTGTTAATGATCAACGCTAAACATTGCCTTGTTCAATAACGATATCAAGATTTTTAACTCATCTAACTCTGACTGCGCAACGAGCATTTATTAAGCAATTGCAACTACTTGCAGTACTTTATCCCCAAAGGGATTTGAGGGCTGCAATGTGACGGAAAAAGTATAATTTTCAGTGTATGATCAAAGGAAATTAAGACACTGCAATTGCCAGCTCCTTTAATCACACGCTTCATAGTTCTTCGACCATGAGTTTAGTAACGCCAACTAAACACAATATATTGATTTGGTGTAATGCCGTGGTAGAGCTAATACTGTGCCTTGGCTAATACTGATTCAGTGGCACTGAGAATTATTTATTTCCATTAACTGCAAATTATCCTGCTATTAGTCACAAGATAAGAATAATGTAGCGTTATTTGTAGATGCAATATTAAGTTGGTCACAACATATTACGAGGCAGCTCTTGATGCAATAATCAATTGAGCAGTGTCTCTCTGCAAGCAGCGTGCCCGCAGAAATATTTAATTATTCATTGAGATGCCAGGCTCCATATAATGAAGCAATATGTGTCTGGCGGGTGCCATCGATTATTGCTGGTCAGATTTGTCTCATGCGTCGAGTAGATTTGAGAGAACATGAATGTGGCCTTTCAGATTCCTATCAGTAGTAAATAAATTGCGGCACGACTGATACCCAGGAGCGTAAGAACCGTTTTTTCCACCAGATACGATCTGCAGTCGCTAACGGCAACTTGATACTAATTTGCATCACAGAATATGCGACAGACGCCAGAAAATTTTGTTTCGCCTAATGTCCCTATAGTGATACTAGTCTTGTAATGATGATGTATTTTTCAAGAGATTAAATGAAATGCAACCTCATATTCACTTTGTTAAGTTGAGCCAACACGAAGTTAATGTCGCTTACAGTGACAAAATATATTTGCTGCAATCATGCGAGTGCCTAAGCTCGATTGCAAGCAATCTTCAGCCCATAGTCATAAATACAATTAAAGCCTTTCGTTTTAGATATTAGTCCTGTCATCGCCACGTACGTATGAGAGGATATGTCTACATGTGCAACGACTGGATAGATAGTAGGAAGCACTACCAGCTTCGCTGGTCAGTCACTCTTGAATATACAGAAAAGAATGATACAAATCTTATACGTTATCTATCACTCTTTATAGTATTTTAGACAAATCGGTTTCTTTCCTTGCCATTAATTAAGCGATTTTCGTACAGTGGGAGATTTCGGCATATTTTTGCCATATTCAGTAGTACGGCACATTTTCAAATTCTACCTAACGTCAAATTTCTTCCCTTCACTGCACACAATACTATGACTGTGCGATCCGCCAACAGATGCAACAACATATTGCTGCAGTCAGCCTTTTATCACTAAAGTTGTACTTTTAGTGCCCATTCTGGAGCTTTTACACGGTAAATTTGAAAAAAATTGCATAGTAACCTCCGCCAATGAGGTTATGTTTTCGTTGCATTTGTCTTTCTGTTATTCTGTTTGTCTCCTTGTTTGTCACCAAGATTACTCAAAAATTTACAGGGAATGTTAGACATGTTAGCAGTAACAGATAATTAACTTTTGGTGCAAATCCCTTCATTTGTTTGCCTATTTTTTCTTAGCATCATAACTCAAAAACTTATGGACGGACGAGTTGTTAGGTATATTACAAAGAGTAAATGACCAACTTTTTCTGATTTTTTTTTTCCTTCGTTTGTCACCGTGCTTGATTTTATACATGTTAGCACAATAACTCAAAAAGTTATGGATGATTCTTTGCGAAATTTACAGGAATTGTTAGTAGTAAATAAATTTAAAAATCTAAGTAAAAAGAGTCATTTTCTAAAATGCAAACGTTTCGGAATACTAAAATTCCATCATCAGTGCTGAAATATAAGTAGAGTATCAAGAACACTAATCAGTTTCTCAGGAGAACATCGAGAAAGCTCAAATGGTATAAGTGCAGTAAAAATGAAATGAATAAATAAAGGAAACACTTTCATGAAATTAGGTACACACATCTACGTAGCTATATTTAAACACAAACTTGCAAAGTTAGGTGGGGGAAGCTATCAAAAGAGGACTGCAGTTTCACTAAAAATGTACAAGCTTTTAAAATGCGGAGATCGTAGTTTGTATATGCCATACCTAAAACTTAAAAGTTTGACATTTTAAGACAATGATTTTCTTGGGTACAGGGATTTCTAATAGATGAATGTGATGGTGCTGTATTGGGTCTACCGGTTCGCTAAGAGATACTTGCATGTTAGTAGTGCTAAAAGATATAATTGATTACATTTTAGTGACGATCGGTTGGTATGTTTGTTTGTTTGACTAATGTTTGTCATAATGTTTGTTAGCAGCATAACTCACTAAATTAAGAACGCATCATCAAGAAATGCAGATACTATTAATATTATCTAAAGGGCACCAAAGATTAGATTTTGGTGTTGATACAAAGAAAATCATGGTTTCAGAATCAATTTGAATTTTTCGTTGCCGTGCCTTCCTTGGTGGCGGTATGCACTATCATAGTGCTCTAGTTTAGTCTGTGTTTAAAGGAAAGGATGGCTGGTTAATAAGCAAAAAATTTGAAGGTTTAATATGTTCTAGTTATTACCATCTCAATCTGTGAGATATTTTCGCTGAATATTTTCCAAGCAAATCCTTGAACTAAGTGTAAATTTCATCTGAAGAAGCAAAGGAGAAAAAATACGCCCATTGGTAAATACGCGGGGTTAGAATATGCAAAAGGAGGAAAATTTCAACTTTCAATACAAAACCTTTGCACTAGCTCACTTGGCAATATTGCGATCTAAGCAAACATTCCGGCCACCTCTGGAGACTTCTACTTCTGAAGATTGTATATTTAATAATGGCAAGCCGACCTGAATAGAGTTGATGAGGCCCTCAGGTTCCAGGTTCATTTGCTTATTATGCAGGGAATAGTAATTACTGCTATATTGTCAGAAAAATGAGTAGGTCAGGAGTATCTATAATATTAAGAAAATTGGAAATTCATGATGAAACGGGCATGCCCGTTACACTCGGGGATTTCACAAAATTATTAAAATTTTTAGAACAAAGTGTTCTTCTTCCATAGTGTAAAATAAAAAAAAATCACTGATTGTGGCTCTAAACTACAGACCTGTTAGCATGATTTCTGTTGGTTTACAAGGTCTTAGAATGGATAATTACTTGACAGCTTGTTACTATTTTGAGAATAATTATATTCTATTTGATGACCAATACGGTTATCACAGAGGTAGATCCGTTGAGAATCATCTTGTTGCTGTGACGAAACCCCCAATAATTTGAATAAATTGATATCGTTTGAATTTTCCTAAGCCTTTCATATGGTAAGCCATGCATGGTCTCCTGCCTGTCAAGTGTCCGAAATTAAAATGTTCAGTTCGCATGGATTAAGGGCGTGTGCGGCTGGGCAGCAAAATTAAGCGAAGTGACAAAGCCAAGGCTGCTGTCTCACACTTTGGATAAAACACACATCAACGGCTTAATTTCTGGGCCCTGTCAAACGGGCTTTTACTTTATAACACTTCAGTAGCTCTTGCTTAAACAGACCTTCAATGTGCGCCAGACATTAGTAGATATCTGCAAGGATTTGTTGGTGATGCGTGAACACAGCCAACAAAAGGTCGGAAACAGAAACATGGAACACTACACAAGAAAGGAGTAATGGGAGAATAGAATTAATATCATTGGTTGGCAGATGATAGAGAAAGAGGAACCAGTGTGGGCTCCGAAAGAGATATCCAGACGGCCAAAAAAAAGGTTCCACAGGTTAAAATTAAAAATGAGTTACCCTGGAGGTACAGTTCCGGTTATCATGAGAAAGACAAAATTCAAATAATAATCACTTCAGCAGTCATGTGTCATTATTTCCATCGTCAGTAAATCTGTGTAAAAATAGCTGCTCGAATTCAGTGATTTTATGGAATTCTTAGAATTTCTTGTAATTTCGTGAAATCCTCGAGTGGAACAGGCATTACACGAAATGACAGAAGTTTTCGGGGAATTAACAAAAATACCGGTTTCACTCATTCACTGTAGCATATATGCTCAATGAGTGGCCATTTGAAGCTGCATTAGGCGTTAGGCTTCTGGTAAATCGTAAGCGTGGTTTAAGTGGGGCTCGGATGACTGTGTCTAGTCGTTTAGTGATGCACCTAAGACCGAAAATTTTAGTAACAATGTACACACTGAATGCAGCTTAATGACTTGCTAATAAATTCATTACTTATTGGTATTTCGCATTAAAAATCACCAGGCATACTCTTCAGACATTCATACATGAGTTGAGATATATTAAGAATATCAATTCAATGGTAAATTATAATTAGAC
>LQNS02000155.1:2452631-2463328 GCA_001587735.2 Parhyale hawaiensis
TCAAGACAAGAATTTTATTAGCCCAAGCTTTCGGCGTGAATTTGCTTCAGCCGTCGTCAGGGGAAAGATGCATATATGTCCTGGAGCTATATACAAAAACACGTATCCATACTACGGAAGAAAATTCTATATCAAAACGCAAAGTACATAATAGCAAATAATATCAGCAGTCAATAAGCAGAGGAAGCAGTTGTTGTGGAACATCTAAGTGTCTGCTGATATTATTTGCTATTATGTACTTTTCGTTTTGATATAGAATTTTCTTCCGTAGTATGGATACGTGTTTTTGTATATAGCTCCAGGACATATAGGTATCTTTCCCCTGACGACGGCTGAAGCAAATTCACGCCGAAAGCTTGGGCTAATAAAATTCTTGTCTTGAAGAAGTCCTTATTATCACAATGGAAGCATAGAATTGACCAAGACGTCCTCTGTTTTCTTCAATACGAAACGTAACATATGTTTGTTTGCTTCATTGAAAATTGATAGGTAGAAAATAGATGAGGATGCTGATGATAGCGAAAGTAGATCTGAATGCAGTCCTTCCTTCTCCAACGTTGAAGTCCATTGTGTAGTCCACTGTAACTACACACAGCTTCTCTACGCATTATCTTGCACCGTGATTCGTAATCTCTTCTGAAGTTTCCTTTAGCCGAGCTTCAGCTACCATGAGCTTACGCTGATGCCCTTATTGACTGCATAACCATCAAATCAATTGGCAAGATATTCTTCAGCGGCAAGAAAGCGGATAAAGACCACGAGGAGTTCTTCTCACCAAATAATTTTCTCTAATTTGGGTTCTTCTTTCAACAGAACATTTCGGTTGAGGAAAACTTCCGAGCTATATGACAGCTTAAGTATCCTGGATACAGAGCTCGGTATATATTAGTAGACAATATCGACTGCGGGGAAAAAAACATTGCTTTCCATCATATGACCAAAGAAAAGCTTCGCTGCTCTGCATTAGCATTAATAAGAAAACTATGATCAATAAAGACGGTTCATCACAAATTCTGGCTGTCATTTTGATAGTTTACGCACTTTTTATAGTTGATTTTATAATTGGCAATTACCGGTTCTTCATTGCTCAGCGGCTCTAGGTGCAATTCGTCTTTATCTATTTGTGCAATTAGTCTGGCTCTCAATATTTTCATAATTTGAGCTACCTCCAAAGCTGAATGCATATCCGGGAAACGGTCTTTCAATTTTCTGCCTAGCGCTTGAATACCAAGCTCTAGCGGGCATTACACATATTAATGGTAGAGGGGAAGTCAACTCCCCTGTGCACCCCATCTGGGAAATCCACATGCACTGGTCTGTGCTTCAGATATATGCCTGCTAATGCCAAACGAGTGAACGGCTGCAGTCGACCAAAGATTCTCATAATTATCACGTCAGTGCCATACGACAACTGCGAACCTTCTTACCATCACTGCATCTAGTTAGGGTCAGTGCCCTCGCAATTGCGTCTGAGCACGGGAAAAGATAACTCAGCAATCTAAGCACTACTAGGATTCACTTGTGTGGCAAGCAGGCTTGGCCCCTCGTACTTGAGTTTGCAAACATGCCACTTTAATATCCTACCACTACAATTCAATCGGTTGTCTTATTCTGTGGAGCCATTGATCTCCAGAAGCAAAAATTCAAACTATTTTCAGCTTCTGTTTTTCGATATTACATAAATATTTGATATGGTAGCATACCAGCCAGCTTCACGTTCCGCTGCACTTCTTTTTTCATTGAGAGAAAAATGAAAGCTTCATCTGTAGGTCTTCATAGAGCAGCAGGTGCTGAGCAAAGTTGAAAACTTTGACTTCTCATTCATACAAAATTACTGCAACAAGAAAAGCGAATTCCGAGTAATTCTTCATTATTATTACCATTTGCTTTAGAGGCTTCTGTCATTGTTTTAAGGCAGGGTACACAAGTACTGTACATATTTCTCAGAAAAAAGTAACCTTCTATTTCGAAGAAGCTCTCGAGTACTGAGCGATCACCGCAGACACTCACTCGGTTAACTTCTCAATTCCACCGAACCTATTACGCCGCTGTCATCTTTTCTCATCAGCAGCGCAAACATGAAGTATGGTCGGGCGTTGCTGCGCCAACACTTCCTCCCATTTTCCGGGCTGCTTCTAGCCAGGAAAACTCGCATACTTCAAGAAATGCTAAAAAATGGTCCATCAGTATCCGCAAGTTGTGGGGGCAACGAAATTATCTCTATGAATGGCGCAGCAGACGTTCAAGTGTCTTGAATAAGAGGAGATGAAGCGGCTGCTGGAGCAACTGAAAATATTATTAGTGATGACGTAGACCTTTTGCTCTCAAAGCGATTCCAGGCAGGGATGCTTCCAGTGAAATGGACTGCAATGCTTCCGAGAGTGAAACAATGAGAGAGAGAGAGCAGAACAGAGCGACTGCATGTGCGCCGGTCTAAATGTGAATGACTTGATAAATGTCAAGCATTCTGAGGATTGAGGCCGACTCCTTGCAAAACTGGGCGTTCTGGAGCAACAAGAGCCAACAATTACTATGATAAGCTCTCAACGGATGGAGCTAAGTCTTAATGTTGAGCTGCAAATGCAAAAAAAAAACAATCGCCGTAGCTGCAAGTATTGATTGCGTGAATTAATCTCAGGCTCTAGTTCCCAAACGAGAGCCAAAAGAAGCTGTGTCGTTACTTATAACTGAGCCAACGGCAAATTCGAGAAATACAAGAGAATCGAACGTCCTATTCTATTCATCTTTTCGATTAGCAGGGTTCATTCAGTTATTTTATTTTGTCATGGAAGTAATTGGGATATATACGTTAAGCCTGCTGCAGACGATAGTCTATTGTCCTCTGTTTTCACTCCACCGCGTTCGTATATTTCGTACAGTCCTTGCAAACACGACAGAGTGTCTACCAAAAGTCTTGATAAAATGTTACCGTCGTATTCTCTGGCTTAGCTCATGTCTCTAGCGCAGATTATTGTCTTATGTCTGTTCAAATTTTTAGTGAATGTCGTCTCAGAAAGCAGCGCTCTTTTTTGTTGTTTACTCAGACACAGCTGCACGTTCGAACGATGTGAAGTAAAAACACAGGACGAAAAACTATCATCTGCAGCAGGCTTTAGGCTTGCTGCGTAAGAGTCAAAACACGAAAGCGTTCCACGTTCTTGGAATACATGTTTAGTGCAGGTGACAACGACTGAAACTATTAAGACACATCGATTCGATATAGGTACAATTGCGAATTGAAAAAATAGAAATTCATTGAAAGCTACGAAACTTAGCAAGTGGCCCTCGCTGTAACGGAATACTGCCGCCGCTCAGAGCTTAAGCGGTTTTTGAATACAATATTAGACAAGCCGGAAATGCATATACAGCAGCGTAAGGGGAAGGATAGGGAGAAACGTTCCCATCTTTCGACTCCCGTATGCAGAAATTAAGCTTGAGGTAAAACGCATTTCATAAGGATTAACCTTAGAAAGGGCGACCCCTAGCGAAGAGTTATAACGGGGGAGGTGATGTACCTCACCCTAATGATTTGCTTATAAATTTAATATTTATTGGTATTTCGGATTAAAGCTCAACAGGCATACTCTTCAGACATTCATATATGATTTGAAATATTATTAGAATCATCAATTCAATGGTAAATTTATAATACACCATAAAATGAACTTTTCCAAAAGAACGCTAGAAATCCTACAATCATATACATTTTTTGCGAAAGCAGTGGAGTTTCGTTCACTGCCAAAATCCGAGGCATAAAAGATTTAAACTATCACGAAAGACTGGCTCAACTTCAAATGTACTCAATTCAAAGGAGATTCGAGCGCTTTACGATCTGATATATTTGGAAAATTCTAGAAGGAATTACTGTCAATGTCAATGGGCGAATCCAGGCCAGATATTCAAACCGTATCGGTCGCACTTGTGAGGTGCGCATTCCGATCAAAACTGGTGGTGATGCGATAGTCACAACGTATTCTAATAGTTTCTTAGTGTCCGAGGGGCGAGATTATTCAACAAAATGCCTCGTCACATTCGAAATGTCACCGGTACAGAGACTGCGAAATTTAAACACTTACTGGACGCATGCTTACTGAAAGTGCCGGATTTTGGACGACATTCGCCGTACGTCAACTGTGGGGATAACTCGTTGTTAGCCACCCCGCTGGTCACGGACTGCAGCATCACCTCTGCACAAGATGGGCGGCGTGCGTAACGTCGCCTGCACCTCGTCCGAAGTATCATCAAAGGTATCAAAGGTAATGCAGGCAGTGTGCATGTGTAGCGGGAACTGTGGGGTGCCTGCTGTATTGCAGGGACTGTGCTGTCTACATACGCAGAACAATCAATGTACCACGAGTGTACACAACAATATCCATTTAATGATACAGTATATAATGGATTGCGCCTGAACTGATGTAGCCTCATTTCGATAACTTGGTCATTTTTGTTATAAATAATGTGTATAAAGCTTCGTTGTCCATCAGTAATTATAACCCTTGGTTGAAGTTACATGCAGATACACAGAAAAAACAGACGTTGACACGAACGGGCCTGCCGGCCGTAAGAATGCAGGGTGCAGTGCACTCTCGCGCAGGTCTCCCCCTATAGGGACCAGTTATCATAAAATCTACGGTATTTTCACATATGTATGATATTTTTACCTAAATTTTTCACAAAACATGAAAAATATCATTTTATTGAAAGTCACAAGTTTCCAGAAACTCAACTGAAATTTGATAACAATAAATATGCAAATTTCTGCAGGGTGAGGCGTAATACACCCCAGGTCTCCCTTTGTAGGGTTAAGGGACAGGCGCTATATAAAGGGTGGGTTAAGTTAGGTTGAGGATCTGTATTAGGCCGAATTAAAGTGAGTTAGGAAGGTAGATTAGGTCGTAGCCAGGATACAATTCACGAGCTGTTCTGAACTACTTCGTTTTAAAGCATTTTTGATGTGAAATTAAAGGATAACTTGCGAATTGAAACTGAATAGAAATTTAAAGATAGAGTCTAAATTCAGCGAGTACAATCGCTGTAGCGCAATAGCTGCTACGGTTCGGAGTTTAAGCAGTTTTTGAATACAATAAAATTAGACAAGTCGAAGTTACATACGCAGCAGCGTAATGGGAAGGAGAGGGAGAAGCGTTCCCATGTTTCGACTATCCTGTCGTGTGCAACAGACTTGAGGCTAGACGCAGTTCACACGGATTAGAGGACAGGCGCTATGTATGGGGCAGGTTAGGTTAAGTTGAGGGGCTACACTATAGGTCGAACTAATGTGAGTTATACATAACGTAGGATAGGATTACGTAATTTTAATAATTGGGAACATAAACTAACCGTGGAAATTCCACGGGCCCCGCTAGTACTAAATATTTTGAAGCCCATACACAACGCTAGGATAGCCGGGGAGTAGAAAATATTTATTTTAAAAATAACCTCCATTATCAATGTTAACTATGACGAACAAGGATGAGGAACTTATGGTGATCGTAGTGTTGACACGATCAAAATATGTTGACGTTTCGGGATTAATCTCCCAGCATCAGAACATAAAATAAACTACGTGAGAAGTTTAAAAATAGTAATTTATATATGAGGTGTTGTCGACAGGAGGTGTAAAAGGCGAATGACCGGAGTACGCTCGGTAGGTCCTTAATGTCGATGCTTGTACAGTCGGAATATTTGGAAACCGCAGGATTGGTGTGGCAGGGTCCGTAGGGGATGTGCAGTTGGAGGGAAAACGTCAGTTATGGATTCTAATGAGAGGTACAGCTGTAGTCATGATATTGAGCCTGGGATTAGTTTTATGGATGTATTATGGATAACTGCAACCTGTTTCTGGACAAACTATTTGATCCCGGTGTTACTAAGCCTACTGTTCGTAAATTAGCATTTTTCCACTCCCCTACATGCTACAGGAAAACCACTGTCGATTTTGTAAACCCTCTGAAAACCTTCCTCTCCGATACTTACAGCATATATATTGAAAGTTCTCTGCCAAAAACACATTCACTATGGAATCCTATTTTAAATTCTAGGGTGAATCTCCTGTAACTGCTCTGTCCGCTGTTGTCTACGGCCGGGTTCCGATGTAGAGGTTGCAATGCTGCGTATGTAAGCAGCACTAAATGTTTGTCAATACAGCAATACAAAGTCTGTATTGACAAACATTTAGGCTTATCCAGCAGAACAGGTTCACCGCTTGCAAACACAATCAGCTCCCCGTGTAGCAGGAACGACTTCTCAGTCATCAACTTTTCCAATCCCATAGAACTCACAACTTTAGAATCACTCTACATCCGTAAAATTAAATCCAGCTCTAGTATAATGACTACAGCTGTGCCTCTCATTACAATCCACAACTGACATTTTTCCTCGAACTGTACATCTCCGCACCCTGCCGCACCAATGCTGCGGTCTTCAAATGCTCCAACTGTGGAAGCATCGACATTATGGACCCACCGAGAGTACTCCGGTCATTCGCCTATCACACCTCCTGCCGACCTCTGCTGCAAGCATAGCAAAAAATTACTATTATTAGACGTTTCACATCCTTTATTTTAACTCCGGCTGATGGGAGGTTATTCCCGAAACGTCAATATATTTTAATTTTGAAGACACAAGTATACATATTATGGACGTATTCGTAGCTTAGTATTATGGTGATCATGTCGACAGCATTGAAGGCATCAGTAGGCACAGTTGTCCACTGATCAAACATAATCTTGTGACGAGTGGCTGGATAATACGCTTTTGCATGTTATCTTTGAACAATGTGGTGTTCTTAAGCATAAACAAACAAAAACATTTATTTCTCCCAGCAGGAAGGAATTCATACAATAATACTATTACAAAGCATGTTGAGTAAACTAGTGTAAAACGTGATAGCAATGATTACAAGCTAGGTTATAAGTTGACAGTACAATTGTACTTCGCAAACTACATTTTGTATAACACTCTATGATAGCAATAGGTTCACACATAGGCCTATTGTGAACTCCAGCACTCTGAGAGCGCATACCTCCGCGAAGTACCTAAGGCAACGGTAACGAAAAGCTCAAATTGGCTCTGAAACCATGTTTTTTGTATCAACTCCAAAATCTAATCATTTGTGCCTTCTAATAGTATTAACAGATTCTGTAATTTTTTTGACGATCCTTTCATAACTGTTTTAGTTATGCAGTTAACAAACATTATGACAAACATACGTCAAACATAGAAAAGAATTAGCCGATCCGCACCAAAATCTAACCATTTTTGTCTTTTAAATTGCTAACAACTCCCACAAATTTCACAAAGATCTATTCAAAACTTTTTGAATTATTGCGCAATAAACATTATCAGAAACACAACTCAAACATAGAAAAGAATCAACCGATCTGCACCAAAATTTGATTATTTATGTCTTTTAAAATTACTAACAGTTCCAGTGAGTTTCATAAAGATTGACTAAACTTTTTGAGTTATTGTGCTAATAAACATAATATCAAACACAACAGCAAACATACGAACGAACAAAGCACCACAAAAATTTGCTCGTTTATTCTTTTAGATATATGTAGCTATCAACTCATGTAAACTTCATAAAGATCCGTCAATAACTTTTTGAGTTATGGCATTGAGAAAAATGGGGCAGACAATCAAACAAACGGATAGACTGATCTTCACCAAAAGGTAATCATCTGTTCCTCCTAACATACCTAAAAATCCCTGTAAATTTCGTCAAAATCCGCAAATAACTTTTTGAGTTATCTTGGTGACAGACAGACAAACAACCAAACAGACAGACAACTCCGACGAAAACATAATCTCCTTGGCGGAGGTAATCAGCTAACGCATGATCATAATAATTGTAATACTAAGAAACAAACAGGCAGCAGTAAGAGAACATTGAATTAAAGATATAGTAAAAAAGAAATAGAAGCCTTTTATATATATAATGTATACAGCGGCGGAAGAAAAATGTATCATATCGACGCGTTTCGCACCTATTAAGCCACAAAGTGGGGCAAAACATCGAATAAAATCTAATTCTAGAACTTAATGTGCATGAGCAAGCCAGCTATTTTTCCAAGAGTAACATGAGGAGCGCGCTCACTAACACTGCAGATATATTTAAGGAAATTGTTCTCGCCCCATATATAAGTCGTTTAATTACAACGCTGCAGATAGATATAAAGAAAACTCGTATTTTCCCATTGAGATGAAGCATTCATCACGTAATACTATTACATCTGATGAGCTTAATACTATTACATAGAGTGTATTACATACACTATCTATAGTGTTGTATATGGCGGTCTTGTATGGAGCAAAAATAGCAGATGGATTCTACACTACAGTACAGCCCCAATTAAGTGTCTTTTCAGAAAATGAGTCTTACTAATTATCCATCAGAGTAAATTGATCAACTCTCTAGAAAGCCAATTTCAGGGAGTTGATTATTGAACCAATGACTCCGTATTGCTGTCTGTTTCTCAGTTGGATCAATTTCTTGCGCTTATGACTTTAACTAGGTTATCACTGGAGACA
This sequence comes from Parhyale hawaiensis, assembly GCA_001587735.2. Taxonomy (NCBI): domain Eukaryota; kingdom Metazoa; phylum Arthropoda; class Malacostraca; order Amphipoda; family Hyalidae; genus Parhyale; species Parhyale hawaiensis. Next base: position 2,461,167 of record LQNS02000155.1, read on the forward strand.
TAGTTGCATGTAAAGTGCACACTGCACGATTCTGGGTGACCAAACCTGAACTTGAAAACTATTGCTACTATCGGTTCCTGATAACGACTAACTAGACCGTACAACACTTTAGAGTGTTTACTGCTACTAAAGGGTTGTAAGTGTCCAAGCTTGATACTTTCTAAGCAATAATTGCTACTAAAAGCCAGCATCACCAATATTACCGTTAACATACTCGTGTCTCCATTACACTGTATTGAAAGTTAGAACTTATTTGTAGAATTCTACCCCGGCCTTCACAATAGTAGTTGTCACACACATGGATATATATATATATTATTTATTGTTCATCGGTCAGCTAAGACGTTATGAAGACCTGCATCACAAATCTATCAGAAAGACTAATATCGTCAGCAGTGACCTATTGAATATTAATGACGCTCATAAATTTTCTTATCTCTAACGCAATATTGTAAGGAATGCACGAGTCGATGATCACGAACGCCTAAACATCGGGAAAGAGCCTTTACGGATGCGTTAAAATATTATCTTTACCTGCACTTTTTTATTGATAGGCGCAGCAGTTCGCTATAGGCACTCATTGGCAACGGGAGCTTTGCGGCCGCACTGCTGTTTGTATACTGAATTTACAGACGTCAAACTCATAGTTGATTGATAAATACATACTATGAAAGAAAATATACAAGTGTCTAGTTTGAAGAGCCCATGATAATCATCTGCGTACATGTATTATTTGGTATTTTTGGTAATTAATGCGGCCTCGGCAGCATGGTTGGGCCTTAGCGTTTACAAGTTGAAAACAATTGCAAAAATGAACAGCCAAAAATTTTTGTGTTACAACATATAACTTTATCTCAAGATGGTACCTGCACAAACTATCTGGGAAATGGTAATTGGCACCCTGAGCTATACCGAATACTAGTGTGTACGGTATAGGGATTCAGTTATTCACTTTTTCATCGCTGTAACCTAACGCACAGATATTTAATGAGTGCTGATCTCAATTACAGTAAACGGAGTTTTTTTTAACTTACAAGTGATGCTGTATTGTATGTCTAGGTTTAACTTTTTCACTACACGAGCTCTGCTCTCAAAATTGTGCGTTTTGAAACGTTATAAAAATATATTGACTCTGTCGTCATAGGAGCAAATATGTAAAGAAGCCCTCGGTTGCATACTATAGTCTTGTATTAACCGTGCGCGGTGCAATGTGTTCGAGCGTTTCTTTGTGTCCCTGCTAATACAAGTGTACGTGCCTTAACCAAAACAGTTGACAAAATGGTAGCCGTCACGTCAGTGTGTTAGCCAGCGTCATTAGGATCGGTTCATAGATGCTTGTAATTTGAAGTGAAGCAGAACACTGAAAAGTGTTATTTTTACAAGGAAGCAGCAAAACACTTAAACGGTCTATATTGCGTACGGAAAACAGAAGTCACAGGGTGCACGTGCCTTTAGAGCTCCAAAGAATAAATTAAATCTAGCAAGATGTTGAGACTGACTATAGAAAATATTAAATTTTCGGATACAAAATGATTCACTAGTCTTGAGGAACAGGAATTACTATTATTATTGATCAGTGTGTCGATGCAGAGACACCATAGAAGCTATAATACTGAACACTGCTCACGAACCTGAAAATAGTTATTGAGCACGAGCCGCCCCTGACGGTACTACTCGAGTAAATTATGAAATACATCACAAATATAACGCTGTTACTTGTATACATAACATTTATATCGATATTTGGCAATACCTAAAAAAAATAAATAAATTTATGAATGTCATCGCTTCTTTGCTGATTGTTTTTGACACTGAATTACCGAAACTGTCGCTGCTTAGGTCAAGCACAAAGCAGGTATTTTGAATAGTTTCGTGCTAATGTTTCTAGGAGTGCAAGGAAGATGTGGTTGAGACTTGAATCGTTAGATTTCTCAGAAGATCTTATATTAAAATTTACAAAATACTCTTTTTACTGAGCATAATACGCCAGTTCTTTCTAAAGTTTCATTTGTGATTATTGCTACTAACACTATATATATATATATATTTCGAAACGGGCTATTAGATGGCCATGAATCTTTATAAACGGCCTGTTAGGTGGCTAATGTCTCGATAGAGGTACCAAGAATCTTGGCCATCTAACGGTATTTCAACTTCAAATA
>LQNS02000155.1:2466769-2481780 GCA_001587735.2 Parhyale hawaiensis
AATTCAGGTTAGGTATATACAGTATAGAGCGGTACAGCCGTGGTCATGATATTGAGGCTAGGTTTGGTGTTATGTATGTGGAGAGACTCTAATGTTGCGAGCTCGATGGGATTGAAAGAGTCTATGATGGAAAAATCATTCCTGCTGATAGAATGGTTGTTTTGCTCAGCATGTAGGCGAGGGGCTGAATGTGAGGGCTTCGCGAGTGGTAAACCGGTACGGCTGGAAACACCTAGGTGTTGGTCAATACGGGCTTTGAAGTGTTGTCCAGTGCTACCCACGTAGGAGGCGCTGCAGGCCTGGCATCGGTAGAGGTAGATAATATTAAACTCTTTGCCTTAGTGTATTTTATAGTTTTTCAGTTATATACGGATCTGTATAAAATTTACAGCAATACTTACAAATGTTAAAAAGCGCAAATGAAAAATTTTTGTGATGAGTGTCTGACTTGTGTTTGTGTTGGTGCCCGTCAGAATATAATTAAAAAACTTACAGACGGATTTTCAAGAAAGTTACAGCAACTGTTATTACTCTGATAAAACTCATATGACTGAAGTTTGGTGATGTTTACAACGAAATCCTGTAGTTTCAGGACCAATTTGAATTTTTTGTTAATATTTCCACGCTTGGCAGAAGTATAGGCTCTCACAGTGATATAGCTGTTCAGTATATCCAGCTTCTTACTTTCTCATATCTTTATTTTGCACTTTGCATGTAGCACAAGAAGGTGAAATTCAGAATTTGCTAAAAATATGCACTTCAACTACTAATAAAAAATATTAACAAGAGAAGAAGATACCGTTTCAGATTAAACAGCTTAGGCACAGAGTTTGCTGCTCATAATAGCACCGCATTCTTTGCTGTTATATCCTTTCTACAGTGGACTTTTCTATCGAAAATTTAGCATTCAGCCTGTAAATAAGCTTGGATCTGTATAGTCACTTTACCGTATCACCTTCAGGGCGGGGCCCCTCTGACCCAGCAAGCGATGCAATGCATTTTTTTTTCTTTGCAGGAGTTGAGGCGATAGTGTATCGAGCAATCTGGGTTGCGACGATGGGGACAGTAGATTGATGTACCTAATCTTACGTTTTTTCGTACAATAAATTTGTTGTTTAGCACGTAGCGTGCTGCTTCGATGGTACTCTGGCCTAATGAACAGCTTCATGCAGAGTGGCCCTGGCGCATTCATCAAACTACGTAATAAACATCGTCGTATGTTTATTTGTTTATATATATTTTGTGCGCTTCGTGACACGCTCTTAAGAAAATCGATAGTCGAAATATAGGCGGGTTGCAGATTTTGTAATTAAGTTGCGTTTTCATGGAGAACATCTGCCAAGTTGCAGAAGATGGCGAAGTGGGATCCTTATCCCCTTATCTGAATACACTTCTTGCCTGAAACAGCTCCTGACATGAAACAACAAAAAAAAAAAAAAACATTTGCAACTTCTATTAGCGCTGCCATGGAGTCTGATTTTATAACTTTCTCTATACATCACAAGATACGTTTGCTCTCAGGTAACGACATAAACATAGATGATCACCGAAGCACACACGAAGCGATGCTTTTGCCCGGGGCAGTAGATACAATTATTTCCTCAAGCTTACAGTCTTTCGTTGACGAAGCAGTCTTTGCTCCAACAGAAATACTTAGAGGTATTGAAGACATCCTTCGGTAGCTAGGATACGAGGAAGGGGCATTGCATTTTCTTCAGTAATGTGTTTGTGCTCGCTAATGTAAGTAAAACTTTTTCTGCACGCCATCTAAGGTGAGGGACGATTGTGCTGCTTAAATGATTTGGAAGAAAGAGCACTCATCTTTCATGACAATTTTAATTGGATGTTGTAGCGTATCCTCCAGCAGCATATTAGAAACGAAGGTATGTTAAATTGATGAAGACGGGTCTTCGCAAATTCCACGCTGTCATTTTTGACAGTGCCTGTACCCTAGTACTGTATAATCGATTAGCCATCCCCAGGTTTGCTCGATCGCTATCCCGTATCCTGGATACAGTAGAGTCCTTCTGAATGCTCGATTTTCTTCATGTTTAATTTCCACAGAAGCGTGACAGGACTATGTAGATATACAGATATAGTCAAAGCGATATCATAAACACCTGACTCTAATTGTTTCTACATCCAAAAAATATGATAACACACGTGTATTTGTATATTTCTATGTTTATATATTTTTATCTTTCGTGTTCCGCTCTTAACAAAATAGATACCCGAAAAAAAATAGGCCAGTTTGGAGATTTTGGTGATGCTTTTGCGCTCTGATAGGAACAGATAGGTGAAAAGCACGATGTTCATTGCAAAAGATAGCCATCGTGGGAATCGTTGTACTTGAGAAACTTACTTCATTCCCTGCTGGAGTAGAAATCCGTCCAATGGAGATATTTACAGCTGCTCATATCGCTCTCATGAAGTTTGCCCTGCATCAAAACTTTATCTGCTCTCATATTATGAAGTGCAAAATTTAGTAGATAATCAACGAACTAGAGGAAGCGATTTTTCAGTTTGCAGTAGACGCAGCAATTATTTTCTTTTTTTTTTTCAACTTGTTTTTTTTTCATTTGACGAAAGAGCTTTTCGGTTCAGTGTAAATTTTTCGACCTGCTGAAGTACTTTCATTGCGAACAGCGGATACGCGGCGAAAATTTAAGTAGAGTAATGCGGGAATGCTTGTTAAGGAATCTTTTTTTTTTTTTGCATGTGGTCTAAGAGCAGGACGGATTCGGCTTCTTAGCAGATTCGAAACAGAAACCACTCAACTCTTACGGTAGCTTGATTTGGCCTTTGTATGTAGGTTGTTCTTTCTGCATCCTTCATAAGCATGTTAGTCACGAGAGTATGATCAACGAAAAAGTGTCGACACTAATTCCTCGATGTCTCTTTTGAATACACGCATACTCTTGTTGTAAGTAAATACTCATTGTCAATTTTTATGTAGCATTTATGAACTTGATTTACTGACAGACGCCGTGTTACCTGAGCAGGTGAATGCCGAATAAAGTGTTGGGTGAAGAATGCTTGCAAAGGAGTTACACTCACCCTAAATGATGACGGAAATCTCTATAAGTAAGTTCAGGAGCTAACGTGAAAGTGATTCGTCAATAACTAATAGGGGAATGTAATATCCGGTAATCAAAGCGTGTATCGCACATTCCGAGATATTACTGGCACTGTCTCTAAGAAATGAAATAGTATTGCCGATGCAATTCGACACGTAGGTATACTATGGGACATCTGATGCCCAAGAACTGCCCAAATTTCTCGAGAAGCCGAAGACATTTTCCACCTCTGTGTAAAAAAAAATGTACAAGGCATCTTACAATAATGCACTAACACTTCGTGTTTCAAAAATTTCAGCTCATAAATTCTCAGATTTTCCGAATATGACTTTGATGCTTTACTTTTTCCTAAAATGAAAGCATAAAAATTAATGTACCATACATAAAATACAATTCAAAAACCTCACTTTGAGGCCAAGTATTTTATATTTTTCCGCTTTTGATAGACCAAAGTGGTTCATCATCAAACATAAATAACAGAAGCTCCTATAGCTTATTAATACGATGGAAGGACCCTGCAGCGCTCTACATTAACGTACCAAATCACTCTATATTAACGTACCATTAACGTACCAAATCAATACAAATGAATCTGGGCGTTTCATATCTCTTAGGCGATGTATTTCTCGCTCGCCTCATAGTTGTAATAAATGTATATGCATTTATGTGCTTCAAAGCAGAAGATATTACATACACTATTATTAAAGCATGCAAATTGGCTGCTAAGGTTGTACGTTCATTAAATATTAAAAATTAAGGACAAATACTAAAATCGATATCACATTCAAGATGACGTTTGTAAAGTAACATAGAGACATAGGTTTAATTTTCCTTTCCATCTAATATATCGAGGAGCTTACTTGGTCAAGAACGCTAGAGTTATCTATTGATTAACTGTGAAGGATAAGAAGTGTCTATGTATAAGGCAGTATTATTCTGCGTGTGGTTCGGTACATTGATATATCAGTACGTTGGTACGCCCGCATTCCACGCTGTCAGTATTCGATCTGGAAAAATTCAGCTCCAACGACAACTGTGCTTTTTTCCCTTCTTGAAAAACTTCCATCGGTTGTGAAGTGAAGACTTACAGTCCATTTAACGGTCATCATACTTAGAGAAATTTTTGAAACTGTGCCAAAAGTACTCGCTTCGGGGCGACTCAAATTTCTGGCAGTTTAATAATATTGAGCAAGTTGAGGCCGCGAGAGCGGCAGTGTAATCGGAAGAGTAGGGAGAAACGTTCTCTTGTGCCGACTCTCGTGTGCAGTGGGCTTTAGGTTGGACGGAGTTCTTCATATTTAAGAGGCGGATATTAGTTTATGATAGACGAGGTATAGGCTAGTTTAGAAGAGCTACATTAGGTCAAGTTAAGTAAAGTAAGTTATTGTAGCGTAGTTACGATTGCTACATTTTAGAAAGTGAAAAGATTGCTTAACTGTGAAGTTTCCACGGGTCGCGCTAGTGATAACATTGTTTTGTATGTGCATTCGTCCGTCGGTCTCAAGGAAGTTTGATAAAAAGAGAGAGAACAGCCACATTTCGCTGTACTGGCCAATGAAGTTCTTCGGTGGCTGCTCCCTTCCCACCAATCACAGGCTCTCAGCCATCCCTTCTCATCAATTAGAAACTTTCAGCCGCTCGTGCAGCCAATCATAGCGAAAGTCAGACTTCAGCCATGCCGAAATAATCAGTTTCAGATCTCCGCAGCCGTTGCTGTCTCCTCAATAAAACTCCTTGCTCTTTTCGTAGGTTACACTTTCAGTATAAGACCGGGAAAAATTTAACCTACAAGACGCTGTGGCTTGGACTGGATGCAAGTTCAACCATAACAGACCTTTTTTTGCTTCTTGGAAAAGTTCAGTTTGTTTCGAAACAATTACTTGAAGACCATTTTATTGGTATCATATCTACTGATTTCTCCCAGGCTTTATGTCAAAATCTATAATATAATTTTGCTTAAGGCACCGTCTGTACACCCTTGTGTTTGCACGTTACGCTTTTCAGTATTAGGTAAGGAAAAATTCAACTTGCAGGAAACTCTGAGTTTTGCTAGAGGGAAAATCAACAATAGCTGTCTCCTTTTCGCTTCTTGAAAAATTTTTCACCCAGTTTCGAAGCAAAGACATGAAGATCATCTCGCCCGTATCATATCTACCGCTTCCCATTTTTTTTACGACGAATTTTGTTCGCTTTGGTGGTGTCAGATGACATCCTTAATAGGGGTAGATGCGTATAGTGAGGATACGATGCGGGAGAACAAAGTGTGTACTGTTAGACGTCCCAACTCTCAAATATTTTTGAAGCGACTGTGCGTTGTCTCTTGTTGTATAGCTATCTAATTAAATAAAGCGAAAATGGCGGGGAGTTGATCAATAACCACGGGTCCTGTAATAATGCGAAAAAAAACGGATAGGCCGACAAAAAATTGAAACTTGTAAAATTGTGATAGGCTGAATTTTCTGTAAACAGTGGGAAATGGAGCTTATTGAAAAGGTGTACAAATACACTGATCAGCAGTGCAAGAGAAGTACCGCCATATTTCTACGTTTTTATCAAGGCATAAGTGCGAATTTTCTGTCGGCAGAACAAATGCGAGATGCACAAAATGCCTAGAGAGGTTAGACGAGGTATAAGGTTGATGGACCGCATAACGGTTGATAGGGTTAAGCGGTGGACATTACTGTTGTTTAGACTGGGTGGATTAAGTTAGAAGCGCTACCTCAGGTCAATGTAAGGTTAGTGAAAACATTAATTACCTTGGAATTTTCAAGGGTCCCACTAGTAATATTCACTCTGCTGGTGTCTCATGACATTGCTAATATGGCAAAATATCAAGCCAGTTAGCACCAAAACAGCGAATATAGGTCACTTCATTTTAAATTTTAGTGAAAGCTGTATATCTGGAAAAATTACACTGCATTAGTAATCATAGCAACAAAAATCGACTATTGAAGAATTGGCCGAGTCAGCCACCAAAAACTTAACCGTACTTTAAATTGATACTACTCGAATGCTATTATGTGTAATTCAGTTTTGTAAAAATCATGACTAGAGGATCATTTATGACATTCTTATCGCCAGAGGCCAAGCTCTGTCGTTGAGGCCATTCATGTTGAAAAAGTTAGTTCAATTTTTTACAAGATTTTATTATATATGATACCATTCGAGTAATATCAATTCAAAGTACTCCTTACTTCTCGTGTTGGATGTTCATTCAATAATGAAATAATCAGAATTTTATTCCGGTCTCTCGTGTTTTCAGGTGCCAGCTCATTGAAGCTGAAAAATCAGCGTCTGAACTCCTGGAGGCAGCTGACTCCGCGGTGACAGCTACAACCTTCCTCAAGGGTAAGGTTAGCTATCTAATGGCGACGGCACACGCTAGTCAAAAGAATGAGCATCGTCATATTTTCTTCCGAACATTATATTGAACTCTTGTAAACACTGCTTTAAGATTGCCAGGAAATGGTGTAAAAATGTTTACCGTCACTTCAGTGTAGCTACTCCGCAAGTGCCGTTATTGTTAACATTCGGACATATCTTTATATCTGGAATGATTTATAACTAAAATTCTTTGCTACTGTGTGCTATTTAAATAGGCACATCAACTCATTCGGACGAAAAGATGACGATACTCGTTCTTTTAACTAGCATGTGCCATCGCCATAATGTCATCCAGGCAAACTTTGTTTCCAAATTCCAGCCAAAGAAGGTTTCCAACGTAAAGTTAGCAATCGACCAGAAATTGTGAAGTATGGAACCAAATATTCAATAACATAAAATATTATACGCAGTTTTAGCATACTTTTTGTGCTGACTGCTTCCGTTCTAACTTCAAAGAGCATTTCTAGGTATGAGTATTTCTGACGTAACTTTTTGAAGGGCAGCGCTGGGCCGATTTGCCTATTTTCAGCCAATCGTTCTGAAACGTGCACAGTATGTGCACAAAGCAAAATAATTGCGAAATTATTCAGGTTGGTTTTTTCCTCCAACATTTGAATATTTCAGGAGATATTGTATATTTTAGGGAAGAGATGGCTTGGTTGACCAATTTTCGGTTTTAATATATGCATGCTTCAAAAGAACAGAACTCCATCAGTTTTTACGCTACGATAGTTGTTCTGATACCATTTGAAAGCTAAAGAAATAAGGAAGAGAAGATGGGCACCCATTGTTTTCGAAATTCGGTCTAGAAGTTATGTAATAAGGGGTAGAATGGAAAAAAATGATGCTGGATATTTCACATCTTTTACTCAAAAACACTTTTGTTTGTGGCTTCATCATAAGAGTATGATGCTGATAATCGAAAAAAAAAAGAGTGCCAATCATCTCTTACTTATGATTTAAGCTTCTAAATGGATTGTGAACGACTATGGATTTCTATTTTTTTTAACAAATTGAATGCCGAAAAAACAGAAACCTGAAAAAATGGCGATCAAAGTTTAGACCACTAAAAATATGGCTAATAAAATTATGTGCTCACTCTCAAAGATATGCATTTAGTACGTTGGTACTACACAAAACTATGATTTACGCTCCCTACCTTCCCCTTTATCCCCTTTTGGGGGTTTCCCTTGCCCCAAGATAAGAGAATTTGATGATGTCATAACTTCCCCTCCACGGATCACTCTTCATCAATCGAAAACAAGTGAAAACTCGACCTCCAACAGCTCCATCCCCTCTACTCTTGCAACCCTTTGAAGGGATTCTTGTGCCATCGTGGTCGAAACATATCGGGTTGCATGATTGACTCCACCCTAAGTATAACTTTTCATCAATAAAGTAAAAATTTGACCCCACCCGCCCCATTTACGTCCCCTTTTGGGCGGTTCCTGTGCCTCCAGGGTCAAAATATTTGATTTTGTGATCTACCTTCGAAAATAGATGACCCTGTGCTTCAGAGGGCTAGCTGTCTGGAAGTTCTTGGTGTCCTCTTTGATGAGAAGCTTACTTTTAAAAGCATACTTGACATCTAGTGTCTCTTGCTTCCATTGATATCTATCTTCTGTGTAAGATGAATACTGAGTTTGGTGACTGGGACGTATCCGTCGATGCTTTTATGCATTCCTGCTACCTCTGTTGGAATACTGATCACTGGTCTGGGCTTCTGCTGCAGCCAGTTTCTTGGATCTGCTGGACCGACTTGTTAGATCAGTCAGTAGATTGTGTGCTGAAAGTGAGCTGGTGAACTAGTCACTGAGGTGGAGGGTGGCCTTCCTGTATAAGTTTTATAAGGTGTACAACTAGGAATAGTTAATCTTAACTAGCAATGGGCTTGATTTCATTCGTAGCGCATAATACTAACTCTTACTCATTTCGTTACCTTTGTATACGCAATGATTTTAAATGTATACGAATATTTCAATAAAAATTATTAATATAAATATATTTGTTGTAGTCTTCTATCCTTGCTATCGAGTTCTTTGGGGGAAACACACGCGCTGCTGCTAAGGCTCTTCAAGTACACTGGAGACTATTACGTGCCAAACTCACCAGTTCAGTAGGTATTTTCTATCCTGGTCTCTTTTGACCTCAAATTCCTTGCTGGAATTCGCATTCAGGCGTTGATGTCAACTGCTGATGGTTTTCGATTGATATTTCTTAGCAACGTCTTAGGCTTCCTGGTGTGGCATTAAATAATTCATTTGGGTTTCTGCACCTGTCTGTGGAGGCGCGGTGGTGTAGCTTTACTAATAATAGCAATGATGTATTGATTCACATTACAGAACAAAGTTATACCAATATTCTTCTCTATACCTGACACAGGACCGTATGAACCGATTGGCGGCAGCTCGTGCTCCTCCCCCTTCACGCTGGTGGACGGCGTTGGCTGCATCAGCTTGAGTGAAGTGAAAGTCACTTACGAAGAAGCAAGAACCGTATGTCCTTCGGGATCTTCGCTGTTTGCTCCACCAAGCCTGGAGGTTTTCGATAAACTTTCTGCCTACCTCGTCCAAAACGGAGGTATTCCATATTCCATAGTGGTTATCACTGCCTATGCGGATTAAGCAATGCGCAGTGAGAGCTTAGGAATAACACCACATGCATCTGCGCAGTAAGAAATGCGCGGTAAGGATTTAGGAGGAAACCAATGGGAAAAATAAGCACGACTAGGGTGTGACTCCTGTTTTGACGTCTTCTTGTCACTCACACAATGCCAAACACCCACACTCATGCAGTTGGCTTTAGAAATAATAATAATAATCTCATGTGCTTCTCATATGGTGGCTGTGTCCAGCATATTTAGGGCTCACCATCCAGAGGTTTTCATTCTTAATATTAACATAGGAATTATGCTTAATACTAACATAAGAGAGAATAAGCATTTGGTCTGTTGAGTTTCATTGGTACAAAAAATGCCTACAGATTATTTGGGAGATGGTACTGATACTATTTTCTGTTAAGATCGAGAAACGCCGGTTGAGCAGAATTAATACGAAAAACGTATACTGAGAATATGAAATGCTTTTTGCAAGATAAAATAAGCTATAAGGAAATATGATGAATTTGCAAACGATAGGTACTTTCGAAAGTTTTTCAGAGCAGGGTGAAAAGTAGTACGTGAAATTTAGCAGATACAAACCGGTGCCAAACCATTTATTTAAGAGTGAGAGCGAAACAGACAATGAAAACACTCCTATTCTGTGACCTATGTAGCTGCTATGTTCAGCATACGAAAGGCACATCACTCTGCGGGGTTCTGTCTAACAGTCATCAGAGGGAACATTGTTTTTATTCCATATGGCAAAAAATGGAGACATTTAGAGTGAAAAAACACACTCAAGAGACAACGTGCAACCACTTAGAACATTAGTAATACATGTACTCAGATGAAGACTGATTTCCACCCAGGATCCTGATTTCAATTAGAGGAAGTACAGTAACACTACTGGAACTATCGTAAAAAAAACGAAAGCAGGATGACACCACACTTCAGTCATAAATTGAGCTGGAAGTCAATATTCATATAAATGTTGCGTGTGCAGCTAGCAAACATAGCTGAAGCTCCTGATGTTGAAGTGATGTTGTATACGATACAGCATGAAGATCACGTCAACTCTAACGTTAGGCATGAAGTTGTAGTATGCCAAGAGCAGAAGCGTATAGATAGCAAATACAATAACAAGAGGGCAAGATTCACACCGTATTTGTCGTGATCGCCATGGATATCCTAGCTAAGTTAGGACATCCACGATTGATCGACGAAATATTGACAAACCACCATAGCACAACTCCATCACGTGACATTATGATGACACGGCACACGTTATCACAAGCTGAGCAATTCTTTCACGATGGAAACTCTCGCCTCGAGTACTCACTCGAAAATGCTTTCAGAAAAATACTTTATCTTATTGCAACTACGCGGTCACGCTTCCTGCTTCACATGAAGGCGAGAATGGCGTATGGGCTTCTTTTTGCTGACATTTCAAAAAAACGGAAATACACTCGTGTAAGAGAATCACTTGAATCTCACTGAAACGGATAGCACAAATAAAGTGAAACGGCCACACACTTACGTTAACATTCGTGTATGTGCCGACATGTGCATTATTGGGTTCATGCGGTCTAACACGGTATGAAATATAAGATAATATAGTGAAACTTCGCCAAGGTCTTGGCTCTACGTTGCGTCGTGGATACGAGTACAGTGATGCTATACGTACGATTTGTAGCTAAGCCATCTAAATATACTCAACGTTCTGCCGGCGGAACTGTTTTATAGCGCGCCGTTAATATGGGTACCTGAACATTGTGATAGCTAATACAACGAAGCGTATTCAGCTATGGATATATCTTATAATGAACACGATTGAACAGATATTTGTCGTGGTAGTAAGGACTGTGATTTACACCCATTGTTCAATATTATCTTCATGCCAAACTTCCGCCCGAGACCGCAGTATAAAGCGAGCGGAAAAAAACCGAGATTGGACAGACGAACGCACTTGAGTGACTTGACTGTTCTCAAAGTACTAGGTTTGCTTGTCTTGCTTACCGAACCATGCAAGAACAGAATCAGAAGCTTAAGGAATTTAATGATCATAACCTTTGTAACCCTTGCGTTTGGAAATGTTGAATGGTTGATAGATAAGTTTTACTTTAAAATGCCGACGCGGACACACGGTTAGAGGCTCGCACTGTTGCCAAGATATTGTCGCTGCGCTAGTACAATGTAATGAATAAATTCCGTAAACTGTATGATTAGAAGGAAAGGTGATGGCAGTAAAAACTTGCCAATAAACTATTTTGCAAGTTTTGCAGATCACGCATCGCTAATCTGTCCTAGTCTAATAGCGCGATGAGACTTCGCTTTTATGCTAAGCTTTGCGCGTCCCAGTGTATGAAATTCCGGTCGGAATTATATACACAGATGGCATGACAGTGGTACAGATAGCATCATCGATCCATATGTTGTCGTCAGGCACTGAGACCTGCGAGGTCTGTGGATTGTAACTCTGCATCGTAGCTCGTCGATCATGGTCACTGCGCCAACTCAAGATCCCGTCACTTTCTTTACTGCAACTGCAAACAGAACCTTAATTCGTTAATGTTGTGTTGTTAGCTATAGCAGTGGTGCGTAACATTAACAATTATTTATGAAATCTGCAAAAAAAATCTTCGGATGAATTTTCTAGCGGAAAAACGGTTGATCCAAATTTGAACTTATTGGGCCAGTGCGGAAGTGTCTGATTTAAAAAAAAATTAAGACATAAAAAATAGGTTTCAGCAGGCGTACCATAGACAAATGGGCTACATTTACTGTTCTGAAATTTCCCCTGTGGTAATGAAAGGGTTCTCTGTTGCAAAAGCTTCAATCAAGCCGGAATTAAGTTCATTATAAGATTTATTTTATTCATCTTTCAAAGAGAAACCACCACCTCAAAAGCGGGACAACTCCTTCCTGCAACTCTACATCATCTACATGAGTGCCCGAATAGATTTTGCTGCCGCACGTGCATTAACAAACCTTAAAGAAATTCCTAGAGCAAAACTTCTCTTGCGTGACCTCTATGTGGAACAAACAAGAAAGTAAAATTATTTGAAAATTACGGGGAAGAGTTAGATAATCTGACCGAAAATAGTACGAATTAGACACAGGTATTATAAATCTTCAAGAAATGGTTAAAAACTTGATAAATTTGCTCTGAAACAGTTCTTTTGGAAATCTTCTATCACGTTTACACCAACCTTCTATTTCTACTGCAGGAAGCCTGTTCGCCAACTACTGGCTGCACTTCAACCAAGACGACAATGGCAACTGGGTGTGGGCCGATGGTCAGTTTGAGTACGGGGCTGACACACCAGGTGCCGGTGTATGGGCTCCTTCAGAACCTGCAGCGGGGATAGCCTGTGCTACGCCCAACAAGGGGAATAACTACCGCATGATGATTATGGAGTGTTCTAAGAATCGCGGTTACATTTGTGCTATTCCTTAGGCATCTCTTTCAACTCTGTAGGTGTAAGCATTGCAGGTGGAACAGGTTCCACTTTGGGACTGAGCTATAGGAAGGTATGCTTACTTATCATTACATATGACATCGCTTCGTAAAGCGTGTAGTATGAACTTGCTGAGAGTTAATCATACTGATAAAGTGTGTTCCATATCAAGACATTGCTCCTACGTCTGTCCTAGGCCATCAGCCCTTCTTAATATCATTAGTATACTATCATTCGTATACAAGTTTCAGCGAAAATCGCGCAAAAGCTGAAGAAAAATGTTTTCCTAATTTTGAGACTTCATTATTAGTCCTAAATATTAGACTATGTTTCTTCACGACTGCCGCTACACGAAGAAAAGAAATCAACTCTTCAGAGCAATCGCTACTACAACATTTGGACGCTAGTGAGTTAGAGGTTCGTTCGAGTCCACAACCCTGCGTGGTTGTGATCGGGTGATATGAGCTTCCGTGTTCCGCGAGCAAGCCATTCAAGACAGCCAATAACGTTGAAACAGGGCGTAAAAATAGACCAACGACTTTACCGTTGGCTGTTGTCGAACAATTTTCTGCCATGTAATAGAGCAATTAGCAATCTCCTTCGACATTATTGAGCGCGAATCATCTTCCGGATTCAACGGGGCTCGCATGGATGAAAACAATGGTTTAACCATATCATTGTACTGCATTTCTAGTTAAAAATTGAAGTCGCATCAGCGCCGCACTAGATCAAGCGACAGGCCGGTGTAAGGTCAATTTGGCTTTAGAGCCAACTTTACCATTTTTTCTAATTAGAAAAAATGGCATACATATTATCCTTCTATTTGGTATGGGGAACTAGGTAGTTTGCAATCCGGAGGGACAGTGGACGGAAAGTACATAGCTTCCCCATCCGAGGCAGCCAGGAAGCAAAGAGTGTAACGGGAGGACTCAATGGGACTAAATAAAACTTAGCCGTGACCGCATGTAGCCGAATGGCGTCACATCGACGAGTCGAAGTATGTGAGTGTGGGACCTCAGGTCTTCGTAAGTTAGGTTTTTAACGTTACCAACAAATATTAGCAGAGTTGTAATCTGTACGCGAGAGAAACCACAGTAACAGTGATTGCTCGAACTTTCTCTACTTGACGACAACATTTTACCGTGTTTTGTGTGTGGGTGCAGATCAAGTAGCTGGCCAGTCAGGGGCCGGAGATTGAATGAAAATATAGGTTAATATACTTAAATATGTTCTGTGAAGAGCACTGTGAACTGATTAATATGAAGAGTTAATAAGGCCTCAGTTCAAAAAAAAAAAAAGCTAAAGCAGGTCGCCATACCGGCCCAAATTTTGCCGCTGGTGCTGTGGAAGTATCAACCAGCCTCTACTTCAATTTTTTATAGATAATTGTTTATTGCTCAATTAGTATATATCATTTTCATTTATTTATGCGCTTCACAGATGAAATTCCCAACTTACGACGATTTTCTGGCAAAATTAGTTAAAAGACTCATAGACTGCTCAGCCATAGATTCGTCGATGTGACACCATTGGTGACGTCACTTTTTGATGCTAGTTTCTCATGAGTCCTCCCGTTATGCTCTTTGCTTCCTGGAGGCAACAAATCACCCCACTTGGCTACAGGTACACTAATCGTGTCTACTTGGTAGTGACTTTTAGATCGCGGTATCAATACCAAACTACTGCTGCTCAAAATAAATTACTTCTAGGGTCAAATATACACTTCGCCGAGCTGAATCGGCATGTTATGACGCTACATGAACATTTTGTCACCAATTCCACCTTTCGCTGCACGAAAGCTGCATTTGCTAAGTTAATTGACTTTTCATGCCCTATATCACCACATTACAAAATGCATTCCTAGGTCTTTCTTCTGTCTCACTCATTGATGTAATAAAATTTGGATCTCTCGTAAGTGTTCTTATTTGAGGTCCATCAAATATTCCAGCCTCTT
Organism: Parhyale hawaiensis; assembly: GCA_001587735.2. Classification (NCBI taxonomy): domain Eukaryota; kingdom Metazoa; phylum Arthropoda; class Malacostraca; order Amphipoda; family Hyalidae; genus Parhyale; species Parhyale hawaiensis. The sequence goes on from LQNS02000155.1 coordinate 2,481,242, forward strand.
TCTTCTCGTCACTAAGACCAGGAAAGTTGAACATACAGTATAGCTATAGCTGAAGCCTTCTCCACTGTGATCAAGAGCTTTGACGAACTGCTTCATCAATCTAAGTTTTATGCGAAACGGAGGAAAGACAATGTTCTCCCTACAACTAAAGGATCATTTATGACATTCTTATCACCAGATGCCAAACTCTGTCGATGAGACCATTTATTTTTCACCCAATGCTTTGTAGTAACTCTACTGACCCAGTAGCACAGAAAACTGGGGTATTTTGTGTACTCTCCTTACTGACCTACAAAAAAGATTAGATTAGATTAGATAGGCGGCAGTAGACGAACCACAAGGCCCATTCCCAAAAAGACACCGGGACTTACACCCCGATCCTCTATGAGCTATTGCCATTATGTTAGTAGAATGTAGAGCAATGGAGAAGCGAGAAGAGAAAAAATGGAAGACGAAAGAGAAAAAAGAAATGAGAAAAAATAGAAAAAAAGGGGAGAAGAGTCGACGCCAAAGCGATGGTCATTAATGCCCGCAAGCAT
>LQNS02000155.1:2494280-2524988 GCA_001587735.2 Parhyale hawaiensis
ACATTTGACGTTAGTCGGTACATTTGACGGTAGTCGGTACATTTGACGTTAGTCGGTTACCGTAAAAGTACCGACTGCTCATGTCCAAAATATACCGACTGTATAGCCCGTCCAGAAATTATCCCCCCCCGCCCCCCACTCCGGGTCGCGACATCCCTGCGCGCAAAGTGGAATATTGCTGAAAATCTGAGCCGCTCCTGTAGTCATTTCACTGCGGCAGGTTCCAATTGCACAGTTTCAAATATCTCTCTTAATTTGAAACGAGTTTCAATACGCAAGTCTTTTTTCAGGCGATTTTCCAACAAGTTAAATTGTAGTCACAACCACAGAAACTTTTGTTCCAAGAATATGAAACGTTTTCATGTTTCGACGCTTGTGTGCAGCGGGCTTTAGATAGAGGGCCGAAACATGAGTTCCGCTGCTCTCTTCTAATGAGCCTGGAGATTCTAATCTAACTTGCTTAATCGCATTCCAAACGTTTATCATTATAATTGTATCTAGATCACTCTGAGAGCGCATACCTCCGCCAAGCGAGGCAATGGTAACAAAAAATTCAAACTGGCTCTGAAACCATAATTTTCTTTATATAAACTCCAAAATTTAATCATTTGTGCCTTTTGCTAGTAATAACAGCTTGTGCAATTTTTCCGAAGGTCCGTTCATAAATTTTTGAGTTATACTACTAACAAACGTTATGACAAACATGAGTCAAACATGCAAACGAACATACCGATCTGCATCAAAATTTAATCATTTATGTCTTTTAACATTACTCATAACGTCTATAAATTTCATGAAGATCCATTTAATTTTTTTAGTTATTGTGCTAACAAGCATAAAATTAAAAACAATGACTAACGATCGAACGGATTATTACCAAAATTTGCTCATTTACTCTTTGTTATAAACCAAAATGAGAAAAATGAGGCAGACAAACAAACAAACGAATGAACATATCTTCGCCAAAAGTTAATCATCTGTTCCTCCTAACATTCCTAACAATTCTTGTAAATTTCGTTCAAATAGGTCCATAACTTTTTGAGTTATCGTGGTGACAGACAGACAGAGAGACAAACACGACGAAAACATAACCTCCTTGGCGGAGGTAACTAGAGCACTCTGAGAGCGCATACCTCAGCCAAGTGAGGCAACGGTAGCAAAAAAATCAAATTGGTTCTGAAAGCATTATTTCCTTTGTATTAACTCCAAAATCTAATCATTTGTGCCTTTTTATATTAATAACAGCTTGTTCAATTTTCTCTTGAAGATCCGCTCATGACTTTTTGAGTTATAGTGTTAACAAACGTTATGACAAACATAAGTCAGACATACAAACGAACAAACCGATCTGCACCAAAATTTGATCATTTATGTCTTTTAACATTACTAACAACCCTTATGAATTTCATGAAGATCCATCAAATATTTTTTGAGTTATTGTGCTAACAAGCATCAAATTAAAAACAGTGACAAACGAACGAACGAACAAACGGTTCATTACTTAAATTTGATCATATACTCTTTGTTATATATCTAACAACTCATGTTAATTTCATCAAAATCCATCCACAACTTTTTGAGTTATGGCATCGAGAAAAATGAGGCACACAAACAAACAAACAAACGGATGGACATATCTTTACCAAAAGTTGATCATCCGTTCCTCCTAACATACCTAACATTCCCTGTAAATTTCATCGAAATCGGTTCATAACTTTTTGAGTTATCTTGGTGACCGACAGACACACAATCATACAGACAAACACGACGAAAACTTAACCTCCTTGGCGGAGGTAATTATTATTAAATCCCCACTCCCCGATCCCATTAGCCTGCGAAAAGGGGACTGCCCAGCCAAGGCAAGCTCTGCGTCGTGCCTCCGACCCATCAGACCATGAGTTTTGCAACCTGTGCATGATATACATAGTAATTTGCTGTGCGCTAACGCATATATTTATCAATAAAAATTGTTCATTATACCGCTACCCGTACATTATACTACTGTTGGCCTTGAGGAATGAATAACGCATTTTTTCACGCAATGCTAATTTGAGATCGTAAGATTTATGTTTAACATCTCTAAGAGCGAAAAATCATTCGAGCAGTCTTACTCCTAGCAGCGTTCAGCATCTACTATGCATGAGACATGAGCATTTAACATTATCAGTCGCCGGCATATCTCACTTAATAAAACATTTATATGTTGACCGATTATCAGATTTGTCGCATGCGCAACGTACTGTAGATTGAAAAGGTCATAGCCACGGCCTGCAGGCGTGTTCAGGCGGTAGTCATTTGTTCTCCGAGCGTTAATAAAGAGCATCATAGTGCTCCGTTGGGTTTTGTGAACATATTTGAACATCAAGCAAAAGACTGTTGAAGTGCTAGCCGTCATATCTGCTGAATTAGCAAGTGTCGCTAGTAAAGCTTCATCATCATACTTCTTCAAACTTAGAATGAAAGAGAAATCAAAATTTCATGCACTTCTGTACTGTTTAGAGCAGCAAAGTAAAATCGGATTAGTACTACACTGCGACCCACGGTATTAGTTCAACAATTTTTTATTAATTTTTCATTGACAATTTTCTGTCTGACGAGAATTATGTTTTCATATGGCAACACTGTGTGCGTAGCTCATCTGGCAATATTTGCTTGCATTCTGAAGAGGTTGGTTGCAGAACATCCCTTTGTTTAACAGATATACTGTGAGCCACGCTATAAGTCCATTTAAATAAAATTCAAAATGGGACTTGCTAAGGATCTAACAGACGAAAAAAAGTTAACTATTATCAAAGAAACGGCCAAGAAGAACTCATGTGCGTCTACTGTTAGGATTTTAGGCCGCCATGTTAGAACAATTCAACGTTTATTGAGGGATTCCTCCAATAGGAAGACACGGTCTAATAAAGGTAAAATAGAAGCTATGAACACGCGGGATATCAGAAAAATTAAATGTCACGTCTTCAAGAAGCCGGGAAGCACAAGCAAAGCAATTTTTGAAAGCTCTGGTCTGAATGAAGTGCCAAAAACTACGCGAAACCGAATCTTGGGGACTATTGCAACTGTGAAATCTCCCGAAAAAAAGCCTCCATTGGCACAAAGGCACTTGCTTCTGAGAGTTAAGTGGGTTAGGTCTTATATGAAACAAGATATGAAGTGTGTTTTATTCGCAGATGAGACCAGAGCAACTCTCGATGTCCCAGACGGATGGTCTAAAGGATTGGTCAGATTTGAGGGCAAGCTCCACCATCGTTTTCGCCGCCATCAAGGCGGTGGCGGTATTATGTTGTGGGCTAGGATTATGAATGATAAACTTGTAGTTCCAACAATGGTCCGTGAAGGAGTTAAAATCAATTCTGCTAATTATAGCGCCCTACTAGATGAATGTCTTGTTCCTTGGCTTGACGACCAGACATTGGAACTTCGCAAAAAAATGGTTTTCATGCAAGACAATGCACCCTCGCATTCAGCCACAGGTACAAAAGAATATCTGGCTTCTCTGGGGTTCAAACACCAGAATTAGATGGCATGGCCACCCAATTCTCCAGATTTGAACACAATTGAAAATCTGTGGTCTATCATCAAGCGCAAAATTATAGAGGGTATGCAGTTTTCTTCAAAAACAGAATTGTGGGAGGCCATACAAGTCGCTGCAAGATCCATCGATGGTACTACTATTAAGAAATTGACTCATTCCGTTAATGACCGCATTTTTGAGGTCATAAAGCATAATGGACGTTACATTAATAAATGAGCTTATTGTTTCTTGTTTATTTTGCCTTGTTTGCTGTTGCAATATGTTCCAAGTACTCTTTGAAGTATTATTTAGTAATTAATATATAAACTGATAGTTAATTTGTGTGTTATTCATCATATTTAGCTAATTTTGATACCTGAGACTGATATCGTGGTTCAGGAAATAGAGGAAGGATAAGATATAAGTAAGTTTTTAAATGGTATCAAGCAAACAGTTTCTCAAATAATAGGATTATGAACATTGTACATGATTACTCTGCGACATACAATAGAAATATCAAGTTATATTAACACGAAATAATAGTTTTACAGAAAAGTCGAATTGGACTAATACCGTTGGTCGCAGTGTACATTCGAGAGAAAATAACCATCGTGAGGCCCTCCTTTACATATATGTATAATAGAAAGTATACGGTATAACAACGAATATATTTTGGATTGAAAAAAGTATTCGTACAACAAAAAAAAAAATTTTAAAACAACATTTAATATTTTGTGACGTAGCCTTTGTTCAGTTCAACGGCAATTAATCTCTTTCTATATTTGGTACCAAGCCTTGATATATTTCCTGAGGGACTTTAGCCCATTCTTCCTTGCAGATTTCTTTTTGTTGCGGAATGGACTTTGGTCTCCTCGCATGAATGTTTAACTTTAAAATTCACCACAACTTTTCTATCGGGTTCAAATCAGAGATTTGCTTGGCCATTCTAGTTGTTGTACATGATTATCAGTGAACCATTTCTTCGTGGTTTTCGCCGTATGTTTTGGGGCGATGTCCCACTGAAAAACGAATTCTTGCGGTAGCCTGTGTTTTTGAAACGACGCATGCAAATGTTCCCTCAAAATGTGCAGATACATGTGTGCGTCCATTCTCCCTTCTATGATATGAATGTAACCTGTTCCACGTGATGAAAAGCATCCACAAATCATAACGTTACAACAACCAAATTTCCCAGTGGCAATGGTGTTTTTTTGGTGCGAATGCCGTTCCCTCCTTCCTCCCCGCATTGTTCTTTAAATTTGGTCCAAATAGGTCTATTTTAGTCTCATTCGACAACAACACGTTTTCCCATAACGACACTGGCATCTCCTTGAGCTCACGGACGAATTTCAGATGAGCTTCCCTACAGTATATCGATTCAACAGAAGGGGAGTTTTGCGAGGAGTTCGAGAACTTAAACAGTTTTGGCGCAGCTCATGGTTTATTGTACGAAGGCTGACGCTTATTCCTGCTGCTAGCAAGTCCTCCTGAAGCTCTTTGCGAGTAGTCATGGGACTTTCGGACACTTTCCTGACCATTGTTCTTGAAGCTCTAAGGGAAATCTTTAGCGACATGCCGGATCAATGTTGGTTTTTGGCGGTGTCTAAACTTGTAGACTTTTTGACAAATGACCCGATGGTGGTAAACGGTATCTTGAGTGTCTGTGATAGTTGCCTATAATTTTTCCCGGATTTCCATTTTTTAAAAAACTCTTGTACAAAATTCGAAAGCTCCTCGCTTACTGCCATGGCTAGTACCTCCTTCTACGATGTTGCATGAAATAATGACCCAAAAGCTGTTCATGGACTTTAGTAGACTTCTAACATTAAATCTAGGAGGTTCTTTAAAGTTATTGAACAGTCAAAACAATTTTAAAATGAAAAAAAAAAAAACGTTTTGTACGAATTCAATTTTCAGCCCAGATATGTGAAATATTATATAATTTATTTAATTCAGTACAATTTCTGGTCTTGTTGATAGATATCAATTGAAAACACTTGAATACATATACTGTTTCAATATATTTATTTTCGGTTCCGCTGGATTTTTAAAATAGACAATTTCATGGTGTGCGAATGTTTATTTGCCCCACTGTATCTATCTAAATTAAGTTTATTTCTGTTATCCTGTTCCCCTGCAGAGCTTACAGAATACCGTACAAATATCTACATTCTCTGTGATAGAGCATTATGTCCAGTTTTCAAGTCCCGCCTAGCTATTTAACACGGTGAATAATAAAAAGCCTCATCGGTCTTTATTCACTTTTCTATCAAAATTATCCTATTTTTTCTCTGCTCGTTACTTATCATCACTAAAATTAGTACCATAAGAAAAAATAACGTCATTACGCCTCAGTGACTTCGTCATTTTTGTCTCTACTGTAGAACCGGTTGATATTTTTTCCCAATAACTTCATTGAAAATAGCATAGATTTCCCTTTTTGGATGAACTCTCGAGCACTAAGCGATCACCACAGACACTCACTCGGTTAACTTCTCAATTCCACCGAACCTATTACGCCGCTGTCATCTTTTCTCATCTGCAGCGCAAACATGAAGTATGGTCAGGCGTTGCTGCGCCAACACTTCCTCCCATTTTCCGGGCTGCTTTTTACCAGGACAACTCACATACTTCAAAGAAGAAAATGCTAAAAAAAAAGGACCATCAGTTGCAGCAAGTTGTGGGGGCAACGAAATTATCTCTATGAATGGCGCAGCAGACGTTCAAGTGTCTTGTATAGGAGATGATGAAGCGGCTGGGGGAACAAGTGAAAATATCATTAGTGATGGCGTAGACCTTTTACTCTCAAAGCGATTCCAGGCCTGGATAACTCCAGTGAAGTGGAATACAATTATTAGAATTTGCGGCAGGAATTCCTATGATACGACAACCGCAGTTGGAATCACTATCCGTTATATTTTAATTAATGCCAATCTCGCTCACGCAAAGTTAAACTCTAAACAATTCAAATACTTACAGCTTCTCTTGGCACTGCTAATCAGTCTTATTGTGTTCCTTCCCCTTACATCGAAACTATATTTGCTTCAGTTCACGACGGACAAATTGAGTGGTGGAACAAAGAAACACCACAAGAGTAAAATTTTTCACGGTGCGGTAGACTAGTAGTTATTTCAGCCAATTTGCTTTCTTCTTTTGACGAAGTGATTTTTGCTCGAGGGCAAAAAAGTCAATGAAGTGAAGTTTTATCAACTGCATTGAGGATAAACGGCGTAGAATTTTATTAAATTCAGAAATACTTCACTGATTACTAATGTAACCTTTCTATTAATATTATTATTATTATTTTGTCCCATAGAATGTAAGGAAGGCGTGGACTGCTCAGTTAAATTGAAGCAGAGAACATTTTTCTCTTATAACAATTTGCGTTGGCTGTTTTGGCCCGTATTCTGCAGAGCTTTATTAGTAACGAAAGTATGATTAAGGAGAAGAGTCATCACAAATTTCTTGCTGTTACTCTTGACAGCGCGGACATTCTGGTTAAAGTCAACTTAGACGACACCCTCACCTGGGAAACCCACATGCACTGGTTTGTGCTGCGGGTATAGGCCCACTGGCCCCAGACGAGCAAGTGTAGTCGCAGTCGCCCTCGGGTTACGAACTATGGCGCCAATTTGACGGAAGGAACAAATAACCCGAGACCCCCCACCCCCCTCATCTCTGAGGAAAGCAGTACCGCCACAGTGCCGAGCATGCACACACAACTGCCGAGTCAGCACACCAAGATCGAGCAATACAAGGTGTTAGAGCTGAGAACGGAAGCATGCAGCTACCGTGGCGGGGTACGGCAGGCATATCACTTTTCTGAATGGGTAATCAAAAGCTTGAGAAATAGAAAAATTATCAACTGTTATATATTTTGACGACACTTGACAAGAATGGTGCATCGACAATAAAATAAAGTCTAATGCTGAGAGTATAGTGGAAACACAGACTTCTTTTACGTCTGGGGCTGGGCTTGGAGTGGCTGCAGGCGCCCGCCTCTGGAAACATGGAACGTAATGACGGGATCAGTGTTCGGTTGTGTTGGCCTGCAGGCGTTTCAGTCGGCTGTTAATGGTTTTCTGATGGATTTTCCTTGGTAGCGTTTCGGGTCACCCTGCTTGAATAAGGCTTCAGTTGAGTTGCACTACCTGTTTGTGGTGGCCGGAGCGTGAAGTTTTAATGGTGATATAAATTATATTACGCGTGGATTCTTGCCCCTTGAATTTTTCTATTTCTCAAGCTTTTGATTACCCATTCAGAAAAGTGATATGCCTGCCGTACCCCGGAAGTGAAAGACTGGAAGGTATCAGGCATTCGTGATCTCGGAATGCATTCCATCCATTGCCTACGAAGTCCCGCTTGGAATCTAGATGGCCTGGCTTCAAGGATCTTCGTAGAGGCTCACGCGAGCGAAAAAGTTAACCGTTTATGTCAATGAAATACTATATATATACATTCGCCCGCAGAGAAACAAATGGTTCGTATACATCTGTGAGCAAAAACAATGTGGTTATGAAATAACTACGTACCTGGAACAGATAAAACTCGTTACACGTTCCCAAACAAAAAATAATGAAATGAAAAATGTAAATAAGTTACTGCTACTAAATGTTCGGCGAAAAAACTTTACAGCGCACGCAAGAATCGCTAGAGAGTACAAACTACCCTACTCATGGCGCTCATTAGCTTTTGTGACTAGGTGCTATAAATGAAGATGAGGACCTTGAAGGCAGGGACGATCATGCCGACTGGTGTGACTACATTAGTCGGCAAATTTGCACATTGATTGGGTGTATATCGGTCGCGTTGGCCAATAATATTCTTGTACCTTTATTTAACGACATTGTGTCCCTTGGTGCACAGACTCTCTACTATCGCATGACACAGCCACTTCTGCATGTATAGGGAATAGTTTCAATTGAGCCCCAAACTAGACCGATCCGCTCATTGCTCCTTGCAAAGCTAAATCAGCCAGTTGATTGCTGGTCCAACGACTGCATTTGCGTGCCTATTTCTGAAGTAGCTTTTCTAGATGACCAGAGCAGTCTGATTAGCTTCTTGTATTGCTATATTCAGCGAGGTGATCATTGGCCAAACAACTGTATGTACAGAGCGTATGTAAAACACATATTGTCAGGTGAATAAGTCTGGACTGAGAGAATATGAGATTTTGTGGGTCCCTGGTAGCTACTTCAGTCCGATAACATTTCGTCTCTGTGATGCTCATTTCTAAAATGAGTAAAAATGGCTCCACAGTAACTGCTGCTGTTCATACTCACTAATAACAAAAAATAATTTCTCGAGTACTACAGATCGATCAAATACCGAATTGTTCATTGCACGAAATATTCAAAACGCATTTGTGAGATTCTACGCCGGCTGCACCGTGATTGTTGCCGCTTATAAATCTTATACAGAGTTTTAAAATTTCCTTTTGTGATTATAAATTAACTCATAAAAATCCATCTGAGAAATAAATCGCGCGAAATTAATAATATCAATCTCCCCAAAGCCACTCTGAAGCTGTTAACGGGAATCGAAGCCTAGTAATATATTATGTAGCTATATAGTTACAGCAAATACACGAGTGCAATGATATCAGGCAGTCAAGAAAGTTTGTTGGGATGTCATTACGAACAGATATTGCCATGCTAAGAAATAAGATTTTTTTTTGTTTCTGGTGCTGATACAAGCTGTTTTCCTGCTACACGAAAAAGCGATTGAATGAGCATCAACCAAAAAATAAACAAAGTGCTTGTTCCATATTTTATTAATATTCACAATGACTACTTATTCTCGTGCGTCAGTCTTCATTACTGTTGTTTGGGTGGTCATGCAGCTAAAATCGTCAATAATAATCAGCTGCATGCAGCAATGAACAATTGATCCACAGACTATATATATATATATATATATATATATGTACCTTTAGTTAACCCTCGCCGACAATCGTTGCTGCACGCACTACATTATTACAGATGATAGAAGTACTAAGAAGAGCTTCGAAGTGACCAGTCACCAGGTATATAACAGGCAACTGTCAGACCGTGAAAAGCCGCATCGTTTATCTATCAAGGCGACCAATAGCGTAGCAATGGCCTTACTGAATATTAAATAATGTAATTTACTTTATCGCAGTGAATGTGCTAGCCGACGAGCAGGAGCGCCTTGTGATTGGGCCGTAGAACCTCGACTGAAATGTATGCATCGTGTCGGTATTTTTTCACCGTTGATGAGCACGGCAGTTCCTTCTCAGCACTCACTGCGAACGGAAGTGCGCAGTGACCGTTCTGCTGCCAGTATAGCCTACTGGATTTGTAGCAAACAAATCTTTACTGTATTGACATTATATACTGCTGTTATATATGCTCTTGGTTCAACCTCAATTATTGCGATCGAGTCGTGAGTAATTCAAAAAGAGATTCTAAGACAGGAACTGAGAATAAGCTTAATTTCCTATATAATGGAAGTTTGCCGTAAAATGGCACCTACAAGGACCAAATAAATTCAAAAGATAACCCGCACAGCATTGCAAGTTATAAAATAGAGACTCAGTTATATATTTCTTCCCATGAGTGCAACAAAAAGTTTTACATTGAAAGCTAATTTTATGTGTAATAAAATGAACTTTTTCATCAACTTGGTGAAGTCATATCACATTCATATTACAATTCTGCATTTATCGTAGGCGAATATTGCTCACACAGGAGTGTTATTTTCAAGCACTTTGTTATGCTTAACTTAGTCATAGATTTCATAGTTCATAGTATCCTTATCCCAAAGAGTAACCAAAAACTGACATACGTTGACATTGGCTACTGAAAAAGCTGCTGAAATTTTCAGAGATGTGACTCACTAACGTGGAGAATCAAGTATTACTGATCGTTGCAAAACACAAAAAAATTCAAACGTTTCAATTTAAAACATCCAATTGCATTCTTTCGGGGAGGAGGGGGNGGGGGGGGGGGGGGGGGGGGGGGGGGGGTTCTCATACAGGTAGGCACACCTAGCAAGCTCCGTAATGCATATGAATGGTGACGAAAATTTCTTTTTCTTCATCTCCAAATGGAGATTTGTTTGTTCTATGCTGTCAAATGACCTGCAGAGTCAGTGAAAAACATTTGAGAGCATGAACTTTTCGCCCTAAAAAAGAATGCATTGGGTTGTTTTGGACTGAAACACTGCATGTTTATAAATGCTTTCAATTGAACGTATACTGACTGTTCAATCTCAGTAGGTGGCATATTGTTCGGTAATAATAATAGTAATAATTATATAGGGCCACATTGGTGCAAATACATGAAAGCTGCTGGGAGACGTAGCCGCCAGTAGGTAACTGAAACTAGAGGGTATTTGTTTGCCGGCGTTAGCTGAGTCTAACAAAATGCAAGTACGGTAATCAAAGTGGAAAAATCTTCCAGGGAAATACCCTCCGCAGAGGCAGAGTACAACGCTTTCCTTCCTTAGCGGCACTCGAACCAGAAACTTAGTTACACTAAGTAGCAGATATTATGCTCTTGATATCGTGTACAATATTCATTCATGTCTCTCTCAATTTATGGGGAATATCAGCGAATGTCGTTACTTTTTAATGTTTGTTTCCCGATACTACATTATCGAAACGGTTGCAGTTTACATAGAGCACGACGAGTCTATTAGAAAGAGTTTACCGCATTATTTCTTCAGATATATACACGCCCAATGAAAATTTTAATACCACTTAAAAATGTAAAAAAAATTGTGATAAATAAATAAGTTACTTCGACTAGGGATCAGTTATTCCTACGGGTAGAATGTGAGAAAGACAAAAAATACCCTTTGCAACAATTTATTAATATATGTACTTTTTGTTAAATAATAAGTTTTGCAATTGATCAAAATTATAAGACCAGGGTAAAGAATATTTAGTTCTAGGGTAATTTCCGACATTTCGGACCAGCTACAGGCTTGCACCGATAATGTGAAGGTGTCACTATGCCCAAAGCAAGCAAACTTTAAAAAAAAAAAAAAATAGAACGCTGTCGAATGTTCGACTGTATAAGCAAGATTTGTGGAAGCGTGCAATCGCAGCTGAGATTCACCGCAGTAAAACTGTGACATGCAACTTTCTAAACGACCCTGAGAGTTGTGGAACAACAAAATCTAGCGGTAGAACGACAAAAATCTTCCCTGCATTCAGTAGGAGAATTAAACGGGTTGTTTCTCAAGACAGAACACGGTCTTCCAGGCAAATCAAGGCACTCACAGATTCTGATTGCTGTTCGATAACTATCAGGTGACACGACAAAAGGGCATGAAGAATAAGAGGCGTCGAAAGATCCTCGTTTTTTTCCGCTTCAGAAAGTGGCCCTTCTATAGCTTGCTCGAAAGCACCAAACATGTGACTTTGAAAAGTAATCTAAAGTTTTGTTTTCTGACGAAAAAAGTTCAATCTGGATGGACCTGATGGCGTTCTACGGTACTGGCATGGCAAAGAGATGCATCCTGAATTGTTTTCCACGGTGTGGGGTGCCTTCTCCTGCAGGGGAGCAATAAAGCTTCAGGGGGTGCAGGGTCGCCAAACAGCTGCTGGTTATTTCGGCATGTTACAAAGATCATCTTTGTCGACGATGGTCCTCGTTTTTGTGGTGATGCATTGATGAATGGTTTTTCCAACAGGATAATGCAGCAGTCCATAGTGCCCGCTAGACTACGACCTCTTTTCAAGAAAATGGGGTCCGCTAGCATGTTCGCCAGACTTAAACCAATAGAAAGTCTTTGGGTGGGATGGATGGCGAGAGACGTTAACGGAAGTAGTAAACAATTTGTGGCTGTAAACGAACTTGGTGATGTCATCTTTAGGAGCTGGGACAACATGCCTCCAATCCTCATGAAGCTTTTCTAGTATGCCACAAAGAATTTTTGAAGTTATGGAAGCAGTACTCATTACTAAGTTCAGACTTTGTTCACCTCACCGTCTTTGTCGAAAAGTTACCTCGATTTCTGTTTGTGGTCTTCTTTTTTTCGATCAAATGAAAAACTCATCTGACAAAATGTACATCAGTACTATATAATAATTTACGTCGTGTTTTTATTTATTAATTTATAACTATGTATATTTATATATTTCCTGTCACACTCTATGGGAATAAGTTAGGAGGAATTTCAGATTTCAAACAGTGAAAAAAAAGTTGGGTACCTTGGAATCTTTTTCTTCAATATTAGCTAAGGGGAAAATAGAACTCTCTGCTTGCCCTTTTGGCAAAAAGAAAAGTTCGGTACTTTGGAATCGTTTTCTTTGGTATTAGATACAGGAAGAAATGAGGCTTCGGACAGACGGACGAACGGACTGACGGACAGACAGCTCTCTTATTACAGTATAGATTGTTTAGACAGAATGCTGAATTTACAGTTAAGAAGCCTTCTAAAGAGTAACAAGCACAGGAGACGGCGGGGGTTTTGGTGAAGTGTTAATTTTTTGCCGTCATTTATATTGACGGCACGGGCCACTAGTTTCCTAATAAACTGTTACAACAGGTACTTTTCGTCCTTCTCACCTTTTACGTCTAGGAATTACTGATCCATAGTCGAAGGAGTTTTTTTATTTATCACGAAGACGTTGTTATTTTGTTACATTTTCAAGTGGTCTTAAATTTTGATCAGGAGTGTATATGTGAGAGTAGCTGACGGAAGATATGCTTAGTTACTAAACTGGTGAATTCTCTTAATTTTACATTTTAATACATTTTCTGTGTGCTTAATAACATCTCTTTTCAGGAATTTAATATAGATAAGTTTTCATTACATACTAAAACGGATCTCATTTTCCTAAAATAAAAAAAATTATAAATCACTCTAACTTGTGCATATTGCACATTCATTGGCCAAGTAACTCAACTTGTAACGCGTAATCGGGAGAGAGAAACAATATCAAATTCCATATTCATAATGAATAAAAAATCCATCGCAAGAAATTTGACCCTGAAGCAATTCTTTGTCTGGTTTACATTCTTCCTTTGGGCCGGACAAAAGACAGATGGAACACCATTTTCTGAATACGATGGCTACGTCGTAAAGTCGGAATATTCCGAAATGACAACTGTGATGGACGGAACATTCTGTAAGCTGCTATCCACACTGTGGAAGATTTAGTTTTCATTGTAATCTTTTCTGAATGGCAACTAGCGATGAGTCACTTCTTCACATTAGGCGTTCTTTTTTTTTTTTTTTTATCTAGTGCCTTGTGACCAGCAAGCAAAGAGTTTAACGGGAGGACACACGTGACACTAGCACCAAACACTGACGTCACCAATGACGTCACATCGATGAATGGTGCGGCTGAGCAGCCTAGGAATATTCTATTCAATTTTACCAGAAATATATATCGTCGCGCTTGTGAATTTCAACCCTAAAATACATAAATACATGGAGAGAACGGATATTAATTGAACTATAAATATACTTAACAATAGAGAACTGCAGGGAAGCTGGTGGAAACTTTTACAGCACCAGAGGCAAGATCTGGACAGGCATGGCGTCAGATTTAACTTCTTCTTTGCAGTGAAGTCTTATTTGTGTTTCATATTCAGTTCACACTGCTTTCCACAGAACATAATTAAACATATCACCGCATTTTTTCGACTTAATCCATTGAATCTCTCGCTCCTGACTGGCCTGAAACTTGAGCTGGGCTCAAACACCAAACAAAATAAATGGTTGTAAAGTACAAAGTTTTTGAGCAATGCTGTTGTTTTAGTTTCTATCGTGTTAAGAATATAATATTGACTATATTTTTCGTTAGGATTAGGAGCCCACCCTAGGATGGCCTGGGGTCCGACCCTCAAATACTTCCACTCGTCGGTGTGACGCATTCACCAACATGCAGTCACGGCTAAGTTTTATTTTAGTCCCATTGAGTCCTCCCATTACACTTTTTGCTTCCTGCTTGTGATTGACGAGTGCAGTTTGAGTTATTAGAAACTTGCAAAAATTGTATATTTATTAGACGTTTTATTGGGAAATTCTACCATGAGAAGATAGATTTCAGGGCAAACTTTTTAACGACATTATGCAAAATTGGTGTCTTGCTTGGCAGTTTAAGTTGTATTGCCACAATCATCCAATAATTAAAGAGCCCTAGTGGGAAGGTAGCATAACAATTTTTAACATGAGGTTAACATGTTATGTGTAATGGCTGAAGTGTGAGGAATAGCCTCATAGTTACTTCTTATGTACTTGGTGTTGCTGCAGAATCAGACACTTGCCACTTGACGTTAGTTAGTTGGCAAGTGTCCACGTCAAGTGTCTGATTCTGTAACAACACTTAATTTTAGGTATTTTACGCAAATGACAATTGTGTTGAAAAGGATTTGTCTGCGAATCACTGTGATCGAAGGGCAAAACTTGCCCTTTCGATTCGATATTTTATGAATGACAGCAGCCAGAGAAGGTGCTCTCTGTGAGTCAATAGGCACATTGCCATTTTTTTTACTTATTGTTTTAGGAATGGCAATTGTAACGAGGACATTGCGACTTACGTAGCACATTATGTAAAATTTATTGTTAAATCTGACATGTTATGAGCGACAACTGCGGGGGAAAGAGCTTTAAGTTTTTGAGCTTTTGGTGCGCTATGCAAAGTTAAGTAAAAATTTAATATTGCTACAAAAACTACGGTAAATCTTTAGATTTGCACACTAATATATTTTCCAATTTTTGTTGCTTCTATAATGGTAATAACACCAAAATAAACACTTTTTCCTCTATGCACTTTCCGTCGCAAAGGATTATTTAACGAGTTATAGCGGTCGTCTGCCACATTCTGCACTGTAGAGTTGGCAACACTGCTAACAACTAAAATTGACCCAGTTACGCGATAACTCCCGTCGTGTTTGCTTTTGTTTCGCGTGCATCTCATTATTTTCTAATTATTCCTTAATTTTATGCTACAAATGCTAACTTAACTTAACCTGACCTAACCTACCCTAACCTAACATAACCTACCATACCCTAACCTAAATTAACCTAACCATTCCTAAACTATATCGTGTTAAATAATAATTTGCGACGGAAAGTGCAGAAAATTGAAGAAATACCAAAATAACTGCTGCGACAGGAGTAACATCCTGCGATTCAAATGCCATTATGCAGGTTTCCTCAAGTATCCACAAATTATATGTCTATTTTGTGCCTTTCCCCAGTTTCACAAAGCTGACCGATGCTCATGCTGCAGTATGTATTTCAAGTTGCTTGCACCGCTTTCTCGCTCAAGCTTCGATTTAATTTATGGGTTGCGAGTCTAAATTAAGAAATAATGAAAAATAAAATTGAAAATGACTATTGGTTCCAATATATCTCAGCTCCTTTTTGGCAATGGCCAATACGACATCAAAGTTATAGGTATTTTCCCCACGCTGTGACCATCATTCTTCTCAATGCAGCCAAAAAATGGCAGTACTTACTTTCTTTCTAATGCAAAGAAGATATATCTGGCCTCTCGTGATAAGAAACTATGGTTGAACCATAGACCACACCATACATTGACTGGACACTGACATCGGGCCTCTCGCAATTGGGCCTGGAGGCCGATTTATGTATGTGTTCATAGAATGAGTTCTAATAATCACAGAGACCTAAAAAAAAAATTAATTTCTTTGTAGTACCAAAAGGAATGCGTAGCAGAGCAGGGAATCTAAATTCAAAATAATATATCTTCAGTAGGCGATATACTTCATACCTTCAGACAACAAGAAAAATTTATAATTCATCATAATTTCTGGGAATATTAACATTTCAAAGATAAACTTGGCTCCGAGATACTACACGTAATGTACTTTAATATTACATTCAACTGAGTTTCATACCAATGACAGATTTGAAGCAATAACCTCAGACATTGATGAATGTGGAGCTCTCGGTAGACCTCATCCCAGTAGCTGCAACAAAAGTGATGTTAGGAAAACCAAGTAATGTTAAAAAAAATGAATTAAAACCACAGTAATACTACATTGGTACCTACCAATGAACTAAAAATGCACGTTTAACTATGTGATAAAGAAAGCAAGACAGCCGGTGAATATCTATACATAACAATTTACGGCTGATACAACCTTTCATTACTGGAACCTACTAAAGCCGCACATCGTGATGGTCAATGTCATTTCACTTAATTGTCTAGGTATACTAAACCACTCTGTCGTTGCCTACGTTATATCACTTCATGGATTCCTATGCTGCATCACTTTTTGATTACGTAAGTTGAAACTCATCTTGGTTGCGGGAGTTGAATCACTTCACAGTGGCCTACATTACATCACTTCAGGGCGGCCAATGTATATCACGTAACAGCTGTCAAAGCTGCATCACTTCACAGTTGACAATGCACTATCACTTTACTGTTGTCAATACTACATCACCTTATAGTGGCCAGTGCTTCAACATTCAGAACACTTCACGGCCGCCAATGCTTTACTAATCCCCTGCTGCTAATGCTATATAACTTCACTGCTTCTAATGCTAGATCAGTTCCCGGCTGCCAGTGCTTTATCACATCCTGGCGGTCAGTGTTTGATCACTTCACTACTGGCCGGGCTTCATCACTTTATGGCTCCAAGCTGCTCCAACTCACCTTTCAGTTCTGCAGTCTGTTCAGAAATGCCCGTTTATCCCGTATAGCTACCTAGTAAATTTCATTATCTAACATTTTCATCAGCTGTTTACTTGGCCTTTGATTACAAATCGAGCATACCACGAATTTAAGAAGCTTCAGTTCTACAAAATGAGACTGTTTATTCCACTAACTATTGCAAAAAAAGTTTACGGCATATATCAATGGATGTCATAATTAGAGCATTCTGAGAGCGCATACCTCCGTCAAACGAGGCAACGGTAGCAAAAAATTCAAATTGGCACTGAAACCATAATTTTCTTTTTATAAACTCTAAAATCTAACCATTTGTGCTTAATCATTTGTGCAATTTTCTTGAAGACCCGTTCATAACTTTTTGAGTGATACTGCTAACAAACGTAAAAACAAACATGAGTCAAACATACAAGCGAACAAACCCATCTTTACCAAAATTCAATTATTTATGTCTTTTAACATTACTAACAACCTCTATAAATTTCATAAAGGTCCATCCATTATATTTGAATTATTGTGCTAACAAGCATAAAATTAAAAACAGTGACAAACGAACGAACGAACAAACAAACGGATCATTAACAAAATTTGGCCATCTACTCGATGTTTTATACCTAACAACTCATGTTAATTTCATAAAAGTCCATCTGTAACTTTTCTGAGTTATGGCATTGAGAAAAATGAGGCAGACAAACAAACAAACGGATGGACATATCTTCACCAAAAGGTAATCATCTGTTTCTCTTAACATACATAACAATTCCTGTAAATTTCGTTCAAATCGGCTCAGAACTTTTTGAGTTATCTTGATGACAGGCAGGCAGACATACACGACGAAAACATAACCTCCTTGGCGGAGGTAAACGTCTACGTCATTCCAATTCCTGCGATAATATTTTTTTTGTAAAGTTGTTAAGTAGCTATAGAAGTTTTAGAAGTATGCAGTGATGAGCAATAAATAGATTTTTGAAAAATTATTTAAATACTAAATACTAATTACTTGAAATGTATTTAAATACTTGGTACTATTATTTTTAGTTTTCATGCTTCATGACACTTAGTAATAATGGAGTATTATTGTACATCATTCTTGCCGTCAATAGATATAAACCAACACTTAATGAGTCATTCACTTTCACTTCGTTGGCTTTGCCACTTTGTGCAAAGTTTCAGGCGTTAACGTCGACAGTCGACAGCTCAATCCTGCTATGTAAAATGGAATTTACATCATACCGAGCGTAAGCAGCAAGCTAACACCCAAAAACCGATACAGAGGGCTGAAACAAATGCCCATCTCTGACGTTCACAACAAGTCAACTTTCTCATACTCAGATGGCGTGACCAACAACAAGGGCTCACTCTCTGCTAGGAATATAATAGGAGAAAAGAATGCCGGGAAGGAAATGCCACAATATGAAAAGGAGAGGTTTAATTATACGCCATAGGGCGCTGAGTCTGAAGAAACCACTCGATATACTGGAAAAGCATAAAATAAAAAATCCACTAAGTCAGACACGAGTTAGAAAATCATCCCACTTCTTCCGCGCGTTGGGCACACTGAAGAGAGATATATTCTTGTTACACAGAATAGTAAACATGCCAGTACCTGGCAGCAGAATTACACCACAGACTATTCATTTCGTTTCATAAAGCAAATATAATTACGTACCATTAAACAGACTTAAGTTTTGCAGCACTTCCCGTAAGAGCATGGAAAACTAATATGCACATAGAATGTTAGATTCATCAACTGGTACTGTTTTATTAGAGCCAAAACGTGCTCCTTTCGCTTCTGAAAAGCACAAGTTATATCAAAAAAGTTAAAAGTACCGAGGAAGTAACACGTGATTATCCTACGGCCATTAGGTACAATAATTTGCCATAAAGTATATGTTGAAACATGATTCATCATCGCTATTTCTGACAATTTCGCAAAAAAATACAATTTTATTAACATCTACATGAACGAGAAAAAATTTTCACTGTTATTGACTAGAATTGATTTTAAGTCAGGATAGATGAGGTTGTTATTGATAAGGCTCGGGCCAGTTCACGCGTCCCTCATTTCAACGCTTTCAGTCAAACTGATGGACGCGACGCGTTGATTTGATGGAAGCGGCAGCAGCAAATGAGGGAGACCGAAGGATGATGCAGGTCTGATTTTTCAACGCGCCGCGTCATTCAAGTTCGGTAACAAAACCTATCAATACCAAATTTATCCTCTATAGCGTTTTCAAACCATGAACAAGTCGACAAAAATGACTTTTAGTCGTCAGTTTAACGATCAGAATCACTGTATTCCCGTTCAACACAAGAAAACTAGTTAAACTGAAAATGTAGCGGCGCCATCTTGATTTCTCAACGAAACGATTGCTGCGCACTGGTTGGCTTTTATCGGTTTATCAGGCTATGAATATTTTTAAAATAATCTGTTCCTATCAAATTCTGGCTATAATATCATGGGATACGAATGTCACCTCAAACAGACGCGAAATATTAGCGAAAATATAAAGAAACGAGATCATAAGTGAACGCGGGGCGTCATTCATGTGAATGAAGGTCGGTTCTACGTGTGAACAGCGACAGCAGAAGTTGACTCGCGGCTCTTATTCCTATGCGGAAGTGAACGCTTTGATATGGGGACGTGTGAACTGGCCCTTAGAATACGTTACGGTTCCAGTAGGTTAGGTCAGTCAAAATATGTTTCTAAAAAAGCGGATTTAACTACGTTGGAGTACTTTTTTTTAAATAAATTTCATGTATTTGCTACTATCTGAAACACTAAGCACTTCTAACATTGGTAACCCACAAGAAGCTGAATTTAATGTACCAGTATTTCTAAAATGAAGCATTTTTCACAACTTTAACATAGGCCTATAAACTTAGATTCAGTGCATCACTGCATATAGAATAAAACCGTTTAAAATGCTAAGTTCCGCTTTTTGATTATAGTGAATACTTAGGCCTATCAAACATATATCCGTAGCTTGTGTATAATTACACAAGAGCCTCAGGAGAGGACCACTCCTTTCAAATAAATGAGTGAACTGATCTAGAGCGCTCATTATGCAGTGGAAAATAAGCACATCTGTGGAAGAAAGCGGCAATCATATCCACAAATTCTTCCGATGAACGAATCATGGAGTAAATCGGATCAAATTTATCGATGAAGATATTATATATATATATACATA
Organism: Parhyale hawaiensis; assembly: GCA_001587735.2. NCBI lineage: Eukaryota > Metazoa > Arthropoda > Malacostraca > Amphipoda > Hyalidae > Parhyale > Parhyale hawaiensis. The sequence continues at coordinate 2,514,616 of LQNS02000155.1, forward strand.
CGTGCGGTAAACAGAAGTTAAGTTTTCACGGTCAAATCCCGTAGAGGTCACACTACTGCACAAACGTTTCGAAAAGTTTTCCTACAAGATACCCAAGCTTTATATGGTCCTTGCAGATATACTTCCAGTTATAGCCCATTTTATTGGAAATCCTGTACGTTTCAGGCTACATTGGGTTACCTTCAAATGAGTGTACAGATTAGGAACTAAATATGGCGTTGCTAGCAGCGAAGAGCGTCTGGCCATAAAGTGTAGATTCACGGTTCAGTCTGACTCCTGATAGTTATTTAAGTTTTTAGCTATGAAATATTTCTCATCTAAAAGAAGACTCGCAATTTGTTCTTCTGAATTTAACAAATCAGATGTGGAAGCAATCTTAAGTGATGAGAATGGAGCACTCACAAAACGATAGACACTGAATAGCGAGGCTTGTTTGTAGGCTTATAGAGAAGCAATGGTCTGAGCAAAATGATGGGGAAAGAATTAACCACTTTTCTATTTACAATTGGATTATGTATCAGTGGTTTGTTACCAGTATCGACATGTCTATCGGTATGTAGTCTATCACTGCATTCACTAGGTCACATTTTCTTACCACGCAGGTTCATATAACCACGTGTTTGTTCTTAGTGTGGTGATATTAGCTAGCATGATTCTTGTATAGAGGTGATATATGCCTCATGGATATATGATAGATATAATGATTGCTGTTGCATCGATCTGCTCATAATGTCGACAGAAACGGCGCGAATACGCGCTACACATGAACAAGACGTCACGCGTTTCAATCCATGATTCGTAAGCAAACAGATGACAAGGAATTTGAAATGTATTTCAAAATTTATTTAAGAAAATTTAAATACATTGTGTTTAATTACTCAGAATTGTAATTTTATACAGTAATTAATTACACGTTTCGAAATGTATTTACAAATACTTTACCAAACATATAAAATGTAATTAAATACGTATTTAACTACAAATATATTTAAATACTGCCCATCACTGGAAGTATGTATAGGTTTGCCAGTCTTTACCTACTGAATTTAAAAAAATTAAGTCAAATAGCCTGAAAAAGTAATAGGAGAACAAATAAAAATGCGTCTGCGACACCGTGCAGTCAGGGCCGGTGTGGTGTGGTCTATGATTGAGCTGAAAAAAAAAATATGTATATATTCCCACCAACGTACGTGAATCTATCTTGTCTGTGAGAGCGGTCAAAATTGAGCCAGTTTTCCCTTTAGAGATATAAAGGGAAAACTTATTTGCTGACGACCTAGCAACTGGATAACCACTGTATATTCATAAACAGCAAGTGTTTCATTTATGCGGAATGTTTGTTCCAAACATTATAAAAATAGTGTCGATCCTTGCAAAAAGAGAGCAGCTTTACTTTCTATTGCTTCCCTTACTTCACGTTCTTCTACCATTACCATGATTCTACTTCAACTTTCAGTTTTCTTACTTCTTGATTTCCTACGTTTTGGAACTTGAATTGCGATCGGGTATTAAAACAATAAATTCAGAGCCGAATGAAACCGCCAGCAGAAATCACTCAATTACAGCCAGATAAGAAAATAATACTGCTTCAAATTATGCAGCTTAAATGGGACACTCGCTGCCCATTAAGCACAACATTCATTAGTTCGTTTGATATCCTCACCGCTATTGTATTCTCTGAGCAGGTGAATGTCGGATAAAGTGTTGGGTGAAGAACACTTGCAAAGGAGTGACACTCACACACAACGAAGTCAATACCCTTTACAGGTTAGAGAACAAGAGAGACGTAATTTTTTTTTCTTCTAATAGGGATGATGCAATTCCTGTTCTTTCGAGCTTTGTGCTAGTTTAGCTTGAGGCATTATAATACAATCACACTGCAGTTGATGAAAATAATACTAATAATAATTTTGCTCGTTTTAGGTGCCAGTTCATTGAAGCCGACAAACCGGCTTCTGAACTTCTTGAAGCAGCTGACCCCGCAGTGACTGCTACGACCTTTTTCAAGGGTGAAAGAGACTGTCTATTATATTTACGCTGCTTGTATCTCCGTTAGTTAGCTAGCTAGTTATTTAGTTAGTTTGTAAGTTACTTAGTTTAGTTAGTTAACTAGTTAGTTATTTAGTTAGTTAACTATTTAGTTAGCTGTTAGTTAGTTAATTAGTTAGAAAGTTAGTACGAGCTTAACGCTATCATCAGTAATAGATAAGGGATAATTAGGGCATCCTTTAGGCATCACTGAATTAACCTTGGTACGACCTGGGGAGGGATCAATAGGAGATGGAGTCAAGTTCAAATTTAAGCTGCTATATATTGCTCGCAGGTCTTAGGTAGAAGAATCACTGCCTTATTTCGAATGTTTTCACCCTCTGTTTGCACAATTCGGGTTCGAGGGAATCATGACGAGGAATATTCCATTTGTTCTGTAAAATTTTCACAGGTTCCTTCAGTGTTAGATATAGGGAGAATTAGGATGATTCGTGTCTGATATAACCACTGAAGAGTACTGCTTTTCTTCTGCGGAAATTCAACGAGTCTCAGCTAGTCTAATTTTATTACTTGTCTCATTGTCTCCAAGTTGTAATTAAGAAACATAAATTGTTACACAGATATTGCCCTTTGCAACGTGCCTCACTTTTGCGAAGTAAACACTTAGCCTTTGAAGTTGACTAACTAAATTATCTAGACCCGACTAACGATCAGTTGCATTGTACAAACAAAAAAAAATTGCATCTTTCGATCTAGTGCTGTCTTGTATAGTTATGGTAGTGTGATTGATGTAGGTAGATGTGACATTTTCCTTACACGCCATATCTTAATATAAAGTGCCGATGTTACTGCATATCTGTAAATCATTGTACGTGTTTAGATCATCACGTAATCGACATTGCACTCGCTAAATTAACCTCATCTCCGTCCATTTTTTTTTATCCATACAACCATATGAATCTTAGGCGTACTTTTAGATGCTGGATTTTATGGAATATTAACTATTTACGGTTGGTGGCAAGATTTGCCAGCCTTAAGAAAGTATTACTCCAGTAAAAATACGAAGTCCTCCTTGGAAGAGCAGTAAGCCAGCACGGAAAAAGGTGAGACCAGGTAAATCAAGAGGCCACCATGCCCAACTACGCGCCAGAGGTCCTACTTCAGCCAAACACCGATTAAGATTATTCAGTAAAGTAAGTACCATCGAGTGAAGGAACATTGAATAGTCACTTGTTGGAAAAGGAGATATCGCTTCTCGCAAGTGAGGCTGACTGCGCTGTGCTGCAGACGTATTTTTATATGTTGTCTCATCACTTTTTCATACTTTGATGGACATTTTAGTTATTTTTATACATCCAGTATTGATTTTTAAACCTGTAAATACTTCTAACGCTATTATACGTAACAAATTCACAAACATATAAATTCTTCAACTGTAATATCGTAAAGCAAACGTTTATGACATCCTTCGAGTTTGCAGTAGAGTAGAATGATTTCACAATAGTTGGTAAAATAAGCAGTCCCATGCTGTAGAACAAAGGCTTCTTAAATTCGCGGTATACTCATTTTGTTATGAAATGCCGAATAAGCAGCAAATGGAATTGTTAATGAAAATTATTTGGTATACGAGCTAAGGGAAAAAAATGAAAACAGACAGCAGAGCTGAAGGGGGGCTTGGAGCAGCTGCTAGCAATAAAGTGATGTGGCCCTGGTAGCAATGAAGCGATGAAGCACTAACCGCCATCAAGTTATGAAGCATAAGCAGCTGTGAAGTGATATAGCATTGGCAGCCACGAAGTGATGTAATGTGGGCCACCATGAAGTGATTTAACTCCGGCAACCATGACATGATTTGACTCAAACAAGTATGAAGTGATGTAACTTAAGCAACCATGAAGTGATGTTACAAAGTCATCCACTAAATCATGTGATGTAGGCAACAATGAAGTGATGCAACATAGTCATCCTTAAATTCATGTAATGTAGGCACCGTGAATTAATATTATGTATGCAATAAGTTGTGATGTAACGTAGACAGACAGCCATGACGTGATGTAATGTCGGCAAAAACCATGATGTCATTTAACTTAGGTTACCGTGAAATGAATCAACTTAAGCAACTATGAAGTGAATCAACGCAGGCACCCTTCGAGTGATGTAACGTAGGAAACCACGAAGTTGAGTGGTATTATACCTAGGCAATAATGTGAAATTGCATAGATAGCTACGATGTGCAGCTTTAGATGGTTATAGTTATGAAGGGTTGTATCAGTACCAAAATGTCATATAAATGTCATTTACCGACTGTCCTTGTATCGCTATCTCATTGTTATATATGCATTTTTAGTTCATTGCTATTAATGTGATTTCACTCTATTGTATTACTGTGGTTTTAATCAAGTTTTTTAGTATTGCTGTAGTTTGTTAACCTCCCTCAATTACGCTATTTGGGATGAGCTTCCTCTACCAAAAGCTGTACAGTACATACACCAATCTCTGGAGTTATTACTTCAAATTTGCCTTTGAAAAAAAAAATAGTACGCGATACTGAAGTGCATTTCATGTAACATTTATGAGCCAATTTTTTCTCTGAAATTCTAATATTCCTAGAAATTATGATGAATTTTCAATTGTTCTTATTGTGCGTAAGTATGACATATATCGCCCACTGAAGATATTTATTCAATTGTGAATTTAGCTTCCCTGCTGTGCAACACATTTCTTTCTTACGACGAAGAAATTACCTTTTATTTTTGAGGTCTTTGTAATTATTAGAAATACTTTTCATCAACGCTTACGGAAATCAGCCTAGCCTCGAAACGCCCGAATTCAGTGAGCAGTCAAGGTATTGCGTAGTCTATGTACATAAGTACTTATTCTTGTTTTCCATTACACAGGGACTTATGAACCAATTACAAGCACCTCTTGCTCCTCACCGTTCACGCTAGTTGAGGGCGTTGGCTGCATCAGCCTGAGTGAAGACAAAGTTACTTATGAAGCATCAAAAACTGCGTGTCCTTCCGGATCTTCGCTGTTCGCGGCACCAAACCTGGAGGTGTTCGACAAGTTTTCTGCTTACCTCGTCGAAAACGCAGGTACTTTTCCATAGGGGAACTTTTTTTTCTTTTTCTTCTTGACGTGTCATGCAATATTACTCCTACTATAGCAAGCCTTTTTTTTTCTCTCTCTCTTCTTAATACGGTTAATTCTTTATTATATTTTTTTATTTATGCATTACCTCCGGAAAGAGTATTATTTGAAACGCTAAACATAAGCGTTTAACAAGGCTGCGTTACGTTTCTACAGCGTTTTTTTTTTTCCTTTTGTATTCCTAGTGGGAAAAACAACAATGCAGTGCAGAAGCTGAGGACGTGGTTGGAATAGAGCTTGGTGACCTTGGTCTTGTCACTTAAGATCTAACTCCGTTTCAGATTATCCCGATGTCACGGATGTCAGATCAAGGGGACGTTTGAAAGGAAGTACCGAAATCAAATTTATAGTAAGGTTACTTTACTTGGAGAGAGAACTGCGATTGCAAATCTGTTTCTGAATTATAATTATTAAAATGAGTTCCCGATGGGCCACAGACCAGCTAAATCTGAATCCAGATTAAAATAAAAAATTAAGTTAGAGCCCAGAAGGCATATTGAACTCAAACGGGAATACTCCAACACCGGATTATTATTAGCTGGCTGCCAAAAGGAAAAATAAATCTATAGTGACTTTCCACAATATTCACTAAAAATTCCCCTGATACAGTTTGATGAAGATGCATATTACTGTAATCTTCAATGCAAAGAGGCATTGCGAAAGTACTGCAAGCTGTTCCCGGTGCCTATGATTATTATAATAATTGAGATACACTAGACTGGGGACATGAGAGAGGAGGCAATTCCATAAGTTTAACAAACCTCGAAAAACAAGTCCAGCAGGCGAAAGAGAGGAAAAAGGAACAGAAGATGAGAGATCACAGAACAGCTCTGTTTACAGATTGCTTAAAGCTGCCTATACTGACACAAGCAAAGGCAGAGCCATCAATGCCATTCCAAACTTCTACATATGGTGGGAAAAACGAACGAGAGAACCGGCTTGTACGGTATCGTACCGGTTCCAAGGCATACTCATGAAGAACACCAGTACGCCGAGTATACCCCACCCGATAAAATGTCTCCGGAATAAAAGCTGCCAGTGGATGACTGGGCCATAAAATATTTATAGAGAAAGCAGTCCCCAGCAACTCTGTTACGATGCGCCATATCACAGGGCACAACACCATCCAGTATGAACGCACATCGACGAAACACTTTGTCCAGTAAACTCAGATGGCAATGAGCAGCAGAACCCCAGACTAATGAGCAGTATTCCAGAAGGAGGAGGACATAGCACTTAAAGCAGCTACGTGTCAACTCTACCAAGCCAAAAACCCACCAAGCACGTCGCATTAGACCAATTTTCTGCGATGCACGTGAGGCAACCGAACGAATATGGGGCTCAAACGTCAACTTTGGAGCAAAATTGACACCCAAGATTACCAAGTCATTAACCACAGGAAGTGAAACACCATCCAATATGAGTGCTGGAAAAGCAGATTTCACTGTACGTGACCTACACACGAGTTTGGTCATAGTCTTGCCGGCATTTAGCCTCATCCCCCTCCTAGAACATCAAGAGTCTATCACTTCCAAATCACGTTGAATGAATTCTGAAACCTCCAAGTTATTACTAAGATTCTCGCAAACAGCAAGCAAAGTAACATCATCAACGAAACCAACAAGTATATTATTAACAAGATATGCCGTATACACAATGAACAACAAAGGGCCCAGAACACTACCCTGTGGGACACCAGAAACCAAATAAAAAAACCCGATTTTCTTCCCATCAACAACTACACATTGACGTCTGTAATATAAAAATTGACTAATTACCGCGAGAACTGAACCACCAATACCCATTAATCTCAGTTTATGGAGCAGCCCAAGGTGATTCACGCGACCAAAAGCAGCACTTGAGTCAAACTGTACCAACCTTGCCTATTGACCCCCATCAAGAGCCAGCTTCAACAAATGAGAAATGTGAAGCAGAGCATCATAAGTTCCCAAGCCTTTACAAAAACTATACTGTGTTGGGGGAAGGACACCCTGCTTTTCAGGAGAACAACCCAATCTAGACGCAATCAACTTCTCATAAACTTTCGACAAAACAGGTGTGATCGAGATGGGTCTATAATCAGAGGTACGGGATGAAACCGAGTCCTTCGGAACAGGCGTCACATGGGCGACACGCCAGCACTTCGCAAAAGAGCCCAGCCGCAACATTTTACAGAATACGGAAGCAAGCGGGGCTGCAAGCACACCAGCCAACCTTCCGAAAAAAGAAAGGAAACATACTCGATGGATCAGTGACCCATAGGGGTCCAGGTCAAGAAGAAGGCGGTGCACATCAGAGGATCTGAAAGCAAAACCGGAAAACCTCGGCTCGGAATCACATGCTAAAGGAATGCGCACAGGGTCCCGGCTCTGCTTCCCATCAAAGTAGCGCAACAAAAGTCCACCTTAGTAGCGGGTTCCACAACAAGAGCACCACCAGTACCAATTAAAGGAGGCACAGAAGAGCTCACACCAAGCACAGCGCACTTCAAGGTGGACCACCACTTATGTGCGCTAACAGACGAGGCTAACAACTCCCTTGACCTCAAATTGTGCTCCCTCTCCGCTTCCTCATAAGTAGCACCAGCCCGACGCCGCTGTTCCCTGAAAAGCTGAAAGTCAACATCAGACCGGCTAGTACGCCAACGGTCATATGCCTCCCGCTTCAACTGGTGCGCCCTCATACAGGCATCATCGAACCAGGGCTCATCGCCCGTCCTAACCGTTATGAACGGGAGGGGACATAGGCGCGCACCATGTCAGAGAGAAGCCGATCCAAAGTAGACATAGGATCAGTAGACTCTCTCCATACACAACATCACGTCATAGTTGTCTGCGTTATATCACTTCATTAGATTTGATTAGATAGGCGGCAGTAGACGAACCAAAAGGCCCATTCCCAAAGAGACACCGGGACTTACACTTAGGCCCTCTATGAGCTATTGCCATTATGTTAGTAGGATGTAGAGGAATGGAGAAATGAGAGGAGAAAAAATGGAAGACGAAAGAGAAAAAAGAAAGGAGAAATAAAAAAGAAGAGGGAGAAGAATCTACGCCAAAGCGATGGTCATGAATGCCCGCAAGCAGGTTCGATGGCCGCTGATATGTGGAGCTTAGTTATATAGATGGAGCGGAAGTGAGAAGAAGTCAGCTTAAAATGGCCTGGGAAGCTTTGGCCGTTAAGTGCTTGCGACTCGTTGAGTAGGAGTTCATGTTATATTTGTTACTGGTACATGTCATCAAGGGAGATTAACAAACTACAGTAATACTGAAAAACTTAATTAATACGACAGTAATACAATAGAGTGAAATCACATTAATAGCCATGAACTAAAAATGCATAAATAACCATGAGATAACGATACCAGGACAGACGGTAAATGACATTTTGGTTCTGATACAACCCTTCCTAACTAGAACCATCTAAAGCTGCACATCGTGATTGTCTATGTAAATTCCCATCGTTACTGCCTAGGTATAATACCACTCAACTTCGTGGTTGACTACGTTGCACCACTCGAAGGGTGCCTGCGTTGATTCACTTCATGGTTGCTTAAGTTGAATCATTTCACGGTAACCTAAGTTAAATAACATCATGGTTGTTGCCTACATTACATCACGTCATGGCTGTCTGTCTACGTTACATCACTTCTTGTTACATATATAATATCAATTCATGGTGTCTACATTACATGATTTCATGGATTACTACCTATGTTTAATCACTTCATGGTTGCCTACATTACATTATTTAGTGGACGTCTATTTGACTGCGCTTCATGGTTCCCCACATTACATGATTTATTAAATGACTATGTTACGTCACTTCATAGTTGCCTTCATTACATATTTGATTAATAGATGACAATGTTATATCACTCCATGGTTGCCGGCGGTAAATTACTCCATGGTGGCCTACATTACATCACTTCACAGCTACCAATGTCAGATCACATCACAGGTGCCAATGTTAGATCACTTCACAGCTGCCAATGTTAGATCACATCACAGCTACCATTGTTAGATCACCTTTCGACTGCTAATGCTACATCACTTCACAGTTGCCAATGTTAGATCACTTTCGGCCTGCCAATTCTACATTATTTCTCTGTGGAAGATGCTAGATCATTTCACGGCTACTAATGCTGTATCAGTTCACGGCTAGCAATGCTGTATCACTTCGCGGCTACTACTGGTGTATACCGCTTCAGTGTCCTCAATGCTATAGCACTTCATGGCGGCCAGTGCTTCATCATTCAAATCAACTTCACGGCCGCTAATGATATATCCCTTCACTGCTTCCAATACTAGATAACTTCATGTCCGCAAGCTGCTCCGACTCACCCTTCATCACTGCTGTCTGTTCTGATCATCTCGCTTAGCCCGTATACCGAATAAATTTCATTAACATTTTCATCAGCTCTTTACTAGGCATTTCATTGCAAATCAAGCATACTGCAAATTTGAGGAGCATCTGTACTACAAAATGAGACTTTTTATTTCGTCAACTGTTGCGAAATGGTTTTACTCCACTGCAAATATCAAAGAATGTCATAAACAGTTACTCTACGTAATTACATTTCAAGCCTTATTATTTTTTGTGAATTTACTGCGTACAGAAGTTTTAAAAGTATGTACAGGCTTGCCAGTCACTACTGAATGTAATAGAATGAAGTCAAATAGCTAAACAAAGTTTGAAAAAGTAATATGAGAACGAATAAAAATGCGTATTCGGCACCGTGCAGTCAGGCCCAATTGCGGGACCGATATCTGCCTTAGGGGCCAGTGTCCAGGTGTGGTCTATGTCTCAGCGAATTCTTCACTCATTTGAGCGAATTTAAGGCCGAAGTTCAATCTGATCACCCAACGTAACTAGAGCACTCTGAGATCGCATACCCCTGCCAAGCATAGCAACAGTAACGAAAAATTCAAACTGATTTAGAAACAATGATTTTACTTGTATTAACACGGAAATCTAGTCATTTGTGTCTATTGACAGTAATAAAAGTCTGTGTACTTTTTTCACGATCTATTAGTAAATTTTTGAGTTATGCTGCAAACAAGCATTCTGACAAACATTAGTCAAACACCAAGGACTACTCAAGGGAGGACGTGCAGCGCTCACTCTCTGAGTAAGCTAGCGAAGGCGGGCTGCCAGGGCTGGACCTGGCCGGCCCCGGCGCTCTCAGTTGTGTGTAAGACTTGAAGTGGGGTTGTTGTTGCCGCAGCGCGCTT
>LQNS02000155.1:2526992-2548417 GCA_001587735.2 Parhyale hawaiensis
TCGTAAGAGGCTTATGAATATTCTTTCTGTTATGGATGAATTTTACGACCTTCGACTATCATCAAAGAAATTATATAAGAAGTTGTCTAATGTCCTACTTAAAGGTCTGCATAATTTATATAAAAACAACGAAAAAAATGCCGTCCTGTATCAAACATCCCTCAAGAAAGCCCGTCTGTCAAACTAACATCTTCTTGGTAAGTATTAACTTTTCTTTATTTATTGACCGTGAAAGAGATTTTTAGCAATTTTGTTACTTTGGATTGTTTAAATTGTGTTAATGTAAGTTACGTCAACATCTATGACTAATTTAGGAATAAGTAAACATTTTACGTCAGTACATCCAATGGCCTTCGCTAGCCCCGCCAGAGATGGAGCTCTGCACGTCCTCCCTTGAGTAGTCCTTGTCAAACACACAAACAGGCCAACCGATCATCACCAAAATTTGATCATTTATGCCTTTCAATAAATTCTAACTATTCCTGTAAATTTTTTCAAGATCCGTTTAATTTTTTGAGCTATTTTCCTAACAATTAAAAATCAAACACAGAGACAAACAAAGGAACGAACGGACAGATCATCGCTAAAATTTGGTCATATACTCTTCTTCATACACGTAACAATTCACGCAAACTTAATAAAAATCCGTCCATAACTTGTTGAGTTATGTTACCAAGAAAAAGAAAGAGGCAGGCATACAACGGTTGAAAGGATCTTCACCAAAAGCTAATGAACTGTTGCACTTAACACGCCTAACAATCCCTGCAATTTTCGTGAGGATTCGCCCATAACTTTTTAAGTTATCATAGTGACAGACAAAGAGACAGACAAATAGACGGATAAATACGCAAACTCGACGAAAACATAACCTCCTGGGTGAAGGTACTTATGCATTCGATTTGTTTTTATGAATAGAATCAATTTGCAAGAAATGATATATACAAAGACAGTCTGAGCAATAGATACCACCGTAACTTAAAGCTTAGCTAATTTATGCATGCTGTTTCTATTTTATTCATAATGGTTGAATAAATTTTCTGATAATGGGGCTGTAATCTACGAGTGAATCTAATTCTCCTGCAGGAAGCCTGTTCGCCAACTATTGGCTGCACTTCAACCTCGACGACAATGGCAACTGGGTGTGGGCCGATGGTCAGTTTGAGTACGGGGCTGACATCCCTGGTGCCGGGGTGTGGGCTCCCTCGGAACCATCATCTGGGACAACCTGCGCACTGCCCAACAAAGGGAACAGCTATCGGATGAAGGCTCTCGACTGCTCTCTCGGTCGCCCTTATGCTTGCTCTATGCCATAGGCTTCTCCGCGGATAATGTTTAGTGGGACATTACGAGTAACATAATTATAATCTCCGCCCACATTACGACTGCACACTAGCTCGCTACAATCTTTCCTATGTTTCTTAAGTAAACATAGCTTCTTGTTAATGTTCAGTGTCAACTTTCGAATAAAAACTAATCGCTTGCTGAACATAGCCCTAATATCTATTATATCACTTAACCCCCCATGAGGACAAACGCTGTGTTTTCCAGGTGTCGGTTTGGAACGTCATTTACGTGATACGCCTCATTTATTGGGCCTAATAGTTTACTTAGATAATGTTAACAGTAAGCTAGCCCACTGCTGTGGCGTAAGACCATCATCGTGATGGAGGGACGGTGTCACTGAAATTACTGAGTTAGCAGCTTTTGGCATTTTTCACATTTAGGTCAACCCACATGACTGCCTGAAATAAACCGTGGCAGCTTTTGGATGGAGATACATACCTGCAAATATGTATGCAAAAACAAAAATAGACACATACAGGACGAAACTATTATCACCTCCATCACTTCGTTCGCAGGTAAAAACCATAGACAAGGAATGGGTTATGCTTCAGCATGAACAACATTAGGACTACACTCCTGGTGTTATTGCACAGGCATCTCTTTGGACAATATTCAAAGCGAAGTCTGCTAGTGAAACGCTTTCCGTTAATTAAGTTGCATTTGAATCGCTCCTGCTCTTGTCTAAATGTCTGTACCAGTCCTTAAGGTGGATTCACACGGGACAGTAGGGGCAGTAGGCATAGGATATTTTTACGATAATAGAAAAGTTGTGAAGCAGCCTCGTTCTCCCGTGCCGCACATATGTATTCACTTTCCGGTTTTTTCTATTGTGAGGCATAGAGATGAGCCGTTTTCCTTCACTCTGTTACGTACGTAATAACAGCATGTCCATATAAAATTGAATTGACCGAAGACAGATGCACACGCGAGGAAATATCAGTCGAGGTGAACGATGATACTACAAATATTCAATTAGATAGGAAACAAATTAATGACGAAAGGAATTTCAAGCTTGGATTTGAGCCAGTGTTTACACTACATTACTTTGAGTAATACGTGAATGTCGTGGAAACCAAATCAAATTACGATCAGCTGCGCTGCTCAGGTTGGTTGTGCTGTCACAAGTGATGACTGCAGTATTTCGAATTTTTCTCCTGTTGAAGGGAACCTTTGAGTATTAAATATATCGTATAAATGTATTTAGTTACAGCTTTCTGTAAATAGTATTGCCAGTGGTTTTACCTCTATAATAACAACCAGCCCCAGACACTTTCCCGTAGCCATGAACGGCTCGTGCATTGAAATGTCGTCGTGCGGTGGCGTTCCGGCCATTATTATTGTTTCCTCGAGCATCATAAATAATGTTACTTGTGCGGCGGCTTAGCTACGAATTTTCGATCTGTTGTGCACGTCTTCTTAAAGCACCAAATTTGGCACAGAGACAGACCAATATAGTATGAGCAAATTTGGACGTGGAGCCATCGGCCAACTGCCCCCTGGCGGCCATTTTTCAAAATGGCCGCCAGCCAACACCCGATAGACAGCATAAGTAGACAGATTGTTCTGAAATTTGCGCAGTATATCTAACTTTGAAAAAGATACAGATTTTGCTCCTACAATTTTTTTGATTTAGGACTTTGTTTTTGAGACAATAGGGAAAATATATACTTATATATATTTTTCTAATTTTAAAAGAATAGAACTCAATGAGTTTTCATACTAGAAAGAAATAATGACAGTTTTGAAATCCTTGAAACATTTCTAACAAAATTATACAGCCGGATTTTCCATTTTCTATCTCGTTTTCTTTTGACTTGCGATTTTCAATCACAACTAATATATAGAAAATATGTATATTTATTCGATTTTGAGCTGTAATAAAAACAAAATATTAGGGCAAAAATGGAAAATTCGGCTGTATGTTTTTGTTAGAAATGTTTCAAGGATTCCAAAACTGTCTATGTTTTTCCCTCATAGACTTCCATTCATTTGTAGGTGGAAAAATTTTACATTTTACCCGATAGGCACAAAACGTAAAATATTGCGGTGAAATGTCATATAATGCCCTTTTTTTCATTACTGACACAGTTTGAATGTTCTATTCATGTTGTATTAGCTTCTAAAAATAATATACATGCATAATTTCCTGATTTTTGACCTCATATATATATATATATATATCAGCCCCCGTTAGGACACCTCTTTGGGGTTCTAGCGTCCAAAACCCCATGAAATTTTAGGACACAAACCAGATTATCCAAGCCTATTCTATTTGTGGACCGACTGTTCTGAAATTTGCTCACTTAAGCAAGCTGAAAATTAACTTTGAATATTCGAAAACAAAACGAAAACATTGCCGATGTTTTAGAGAAATAGGTTTCATAATTTTAAATGTAATACTTTCCAGAATAATTAAAAAATGGCAAGAAATTAGTGTCCATCCCAATAGTAAGAATTTCTTTAACATGTTCTTAAATATTGTTATCAGCGGACCGAATAATTGTGAGCTGACATCACTCGTGCATTGGCATTGCCACAGAAATATTGCGTACTAACAGTACTATTATATATAGATTATGTTTCATAGCACCCAAGACTGGAGTCTGGAGAATGACGAGCTGAACCATCCAAGTCAGCGAGCATATTGGGGCCTCCATTTAAAGATTTATAACAACAGCATATCCAAAGGTAGACCTGTGAATATTTATGATTATTGTTATACCTTTGTGACCCTCACCTATGTAAGAACTATCTCAACACTACTTTGATGATGACAACTAAACAACGATTACCAGTATATCGAGCAACTATTTGATTTACGGTACATGACTGCAAAAGTACTGGAACTGACTATTGGAGGAAACACGATGGACGGACGATTAAAAGTCTCCTTGCTCGGCATTCGCTCTTCATTTTCGTATTAAACGTGGAGGCGGCAGTCGGGACACATATGCAAAGAAAATGAAAGGCTGCAGATTGATTTACAGTGAGCCGTCGCTTGGCAATATCGATGAACCGACCTCCTGAATTGTTCGTTAGTGCATTAAAACTGGACTACAGCTGCGTCATGGGACATCAAGAATTCACGAGTGCTACACTATGACCTCATAAACAACCATGAGAAAGGGTCGTGGAACATTTAAAATTCACGAGTAGAACTCTATGTCCTGGTGAATAACCATATAGAAGTGTCACGGAACATTCTGAATTCACGACTACGATCCCATGAATAACTTTAAGGAAATGTCATGGGACATTCAGAATTATTGACGAGTACCACACTATGACTTCATCCATAACCATAAGGCAGTGATGACATAGACGAGTTCAGCCTGTCACCATTGATCTTAGGTGCCCGTTAGACTGCTTTGCTTTATTAACAGTAAGCTACTTTATAGGCTGAGGCATCAATGCATTGTTATGTCGATACGCCATGTACTTTAAGTACGTTCTATTTGTATTCAGCATATCGACATTTAGCGTGTAATCGGAAAGACGTGCAAGTTGAACGTCCTCTTAGAAGTTGAGCGTGTAACTGTATACTGTCGCCCCGGCATTACGGTGGCTGGCAACATTTCGCCAGTATAAGACGTCTCTGATCCGCACCGTATGATCATGATAATCTAAAGTCACTACAGTACCCGCGCTGTCAAAAATGAGAGCGAGGAATTACTGAAGACCCTTTCTCATTCAACATACTTCGGAAGGATACGCTGCAGCAGCCGACTCAAATTGTTATAAAAGATAAGTGCTCTCTTTTGACTCATCTGAGTAGCACAGTCATCCCCCACCTTAGTAGACATGTGGAAAAATCTTTCATTACCAAGCAGGAAAACAATATTGAAATTGAAAACTAAATTCCCGCGACGTATCCTAAACACCGAAGAATTAGCCTTCAGTACATGTACGTTTTTCTGTTGAAGCAAAAACTACTCCGTCAAAGAAAAACAGCAAACTAAAGCAAATAATAATTATTGCGTCTACTGCCCCGTGAAAGATCATCGCTTCGTGTGAGCTTTGTTGATCACTTGCTGAATTCATACGTCGTGAACTGGGAGCAAATATATGTTTTGATGCATGGAGAAAGTTACAAAATAAGACTCCACGGCAGTGCTATGAGAAGCTGCAAATATCTTTATTGTTTCGATTTTAAGAAGTGTTTCGAGCAAGAAGTGCATTCAGATAAGGGAATAAGGATCCCACTTTCACTATCTTCTGCATTCTGGTCATCGATACCTGTAAAAACGCCCTTTAATTACATAATATGCAACGTGGTCTATTTTTTGCCTATCTATTTCATTTAGAAACGAAGACGAAATACATAAATAATCAATAAATAACTACACGAAGCGTTTTATTATAATAAGGATCAGCTTTAACTAGTTCTCGGGGCTTCAACTTTGAGGCATGAACTCGGCGTTCGATCTGGATCGATTTTCAGGCTTCGATTGCAAACAAATGAAGTTTCAGTGTTCGAGAGTGAGATGAGCTTCTGCAACTTCATCTAAGTTGTTAAATGGAATGCTTAAAGCTAAAATTTCAAGTGATTTCAAGCTAAACATCTAAGATTATGTCGCTAGAAGTTGAGTATAAAAAATTTGCTTGTATTGTGATGGTATGTGGTCCCACGAATAAAATAAAACTCTTCTTACCGTCGTTGTGTATTATATACATGTGAGTTACAGTACACGTACAAGTGCCACTTCGAGTACTCCGTTTACATACGTGCAGACATGTCAACTGTATCAAAATTAAGACGCCTGATCAAAATGCTAGGAACTGTAGACTGAGCAGTACATGTTAGAATGTCATATGGCAGTATCACACAATGCACAGTAAGTGCCAGTACAATAAGCACGCAGCTTGACAGTACAGAATTTACGTACTGTGAATTTATGTGCCCTTAAATATATTAAGCTTACAGAGCAGTGGAGGGTCACGTGTCCCAGGGCACACGTCCAATCGGCACCAAGAATAAGAAAGAATATGCGGACCCCGCACCGCTGCCCTAAAGGTGACTGAGAGCCGCTGAAAACCTCTAACACCCCTAAAAACTAAAGCTTATATCTTTACAAGGGTCCAGCACAAGTATACTTACTATACCTATATGAATTACATACAGTGAAACGAAAAAGTATTCAGTACATCGAATTTTTGTGAAATCTCAAATTTTAATTAACAATAGTAGCTCAAATGCCACGAATTTAAATTTCAATGTAAATAGTAGCTTCTCCTTAGGAGACAAAAGATAATTACTTTTTAAATTATTCATTGAGAAAAATGTCAAGAGTGCTAGTGCACAAGTATTCAATACTTTTCTATATCATACATTTAATGAAATAGTATTGCACTTTATTTGACGTGAATCTCAATAAAAGCTACTTTGATGTTGATATGAAAACATTTCAGCCAGTCACGGACTTACGTGTGTTGTAATCCACCCACTTGAACGGGTAACCTCCATTATGAAAATTTAAAGGAGCAGATAGTAATTTTTGGTTATTTCGAATTGGTTAAATCGAAAGAGTTATCTAATGTCCATCGGCAACACAAAGTGGATCTGTTGAGAGCCGGAAACGGATACAGGGAGATATCCTGGCTTTGAGAGTCGACGTAAACATGGTTGCGAGCGTAGTCAGAAACTAGATATAGACTGATTCTGTCACTTATGAGACCCGTGAGCGGCCGCCCGAGGAGCATCACTGGTGAAACGGAAAGACTAGTTGCCAGAAAAGTAAAATAAAATCCCTTTGTGACTCTTAACGACTAGCGAGATATGAGAAGATTTGGGGAGGACTGAAGTAGTAACTGTTGGTAAAGACACCATCAGTCGATCGAACTCTTCACGGGAGTGGCATTAGCTCTTTCTGTCAAGAATAAACTTACTTCTTCCCACGTAGGAACAACACTGTGTGAAGTGTAACATATACGTTACGGTGTGAAAGAAAAAGTTAACTCGAATTCAACAAGAAAAAATCATTTACTGATGAAGAAAGTGTAATTTGCTTATGACTTTCTATAGAAGCCAGACACACTCTGGGATTCGGTTGTATGGTTTGATGAAACGAAAATAGAAGACATGTTTAGAGGAAACTGGAGAAGCCCATGCTTACGAAAACACTGCCCCAACTGTTAAATTTGGAGGGGTAGTGTAACGGTTTGGGGATAGTTCTCAGCACGTCGAACTGGAGATTTGAAGATCATTGAAGGAAATGTGAATGTCATCATTTACAGAATTATTCTCAATAGAAAGAAAATTCAAGTCTGCTCTTTCCAATTTGAGGGTGATTAGATCTTTTAACAAGACAGTGACCGAAAGCACATATCAAAACTAATACAAACATGGTTTGATGGCAGTAAAATTAATTAATACTATGAAGTGGCCCAGCTACTCACAGGACCTAAACCCGATCGAGAATTCGTGGAGAATTCCTAAAATCAACGTCCAGAAAAGGAATGCTCAGAATATCGAAGATTGAAAAGTTTTTCTGCGTTGCAGAGTGCTCCCGTATTACACCTGCTGCCATACAAACAGGCTCAGAGCTGTAGAACACAAGGGATTTGCGACTAAAAACATACATTGAATACTTTTGTTTTTGGCACTTTTTGCATATTTTTCTCAATAAAGAATAAAAAAAAAAAACAGAATATTTTTAGTGTCCTTTATGCTCTGTACGTTGCGATGAATAATGTATGTACATTTGAGCTACTATTACTGATTAAAATTTGATAATTCGATATTCTGAATACTTTTACGTTTCACTGTATTCGTACTAAACTCCAATAACTAAATTATGTACACTTTTCAGAATTAATAAACGTCTAATACGTAATTATTGTGGGCACACAGGCGTCAATTAAGGTGAGCTGCAGCATTTCGTGCATCCATTTTCAGGAGAAGGATGGTCTTTCTGAAACTCAAAGATACTAGCAAAGACTACTTGCAACCAGTCAATAACGTCTGAAGGATAAAATTCACCAAATACGGTAAACGGTTTTCAGAGGCTTTCTGAAAGGCAGTGGAGGTCTTGCTGCTAGTAAAGAGGGGTGCTGGGTAATTCCAGAAAAGGATAATTCTAAGTCTATCATGAACTATGCAAGATGGCTTCTGCAGTACCATAAGTAATAACAACAACGAAGCAGTGTATGCGTTAAAAAAAATACAAATATCCTGGTACGGACCTGCGCAGCCCAACCACTTTAGCATTCACGACCCGCCCCCGTTGAAAAGGAAGTTCAACAGAAAGGGAGACAATTTCGTTTAATGCAATTTCAATTCGGTGAGTGTAACTCACTCCAAAAATCGGTGGACCCTGCGGCTAAACTCTGTAATAACAGCAAAACTTCGGTCAAGATTTGACCGCTCGGGCCCTTTGGGATTAGAAACTTTTCACATCCGGCTTCACGCTCAATTACTACCGCGGCAAAACTGAAACTTAACTTCTTCGAAAGATGTGACTTAGCGGGAAAAAAAGGCGCGCCGAAGCGAAGCCTGCGAAGTGACACTTTTTTTCAGCTGCTGCCTCTGCAGTCGCAAAGTCGCTGCAGGTATTCAATAGCATTGGGAAAAAAGCTTATTTTGGTCAGTACAGAGACAAGTTTGACTTGCGCAGCATACTAAGTAAATATCTTTGGGGCGCCGGCAAGAGCACGTGTTTTTTTTAAGTTACAAGTACTCAGGGGTGCAGTATATATTTTGCAGAACTGGAAGTAACAAGAATGTTTAGATGAGTACAAGGATGAATATGTTATTTAATAACTTAAATTTTAAGTGATACTTATGTAATACCTGTAGGAATACTATTTTTTTCGGTGTATGTATCGAGGTGTGCTGTAAGATCCCTATAACACTTTAATAAACTTGCATTAGTATAAAGATAGCTCACTCATACATACATTGGGTCAATATATCTACTCACCAGTAGGACTTTTTTAAATTGGGCGGTTTGGCACTTAGGTACTGTAGGTGCAGCAAGATCTACATCGCCAATCACCGGAACAGATGCACTTCACCGACATAGTGATCCAGAACGTGATCTGGGTTTTTACAGGAGTCTAGATTCATTTCAAGTCTATGTCGTCCTACTATTGGAAGAAAAATCTTCCGACTGTGCACTGTGGAAGGCCTAAAATATAATATTTTCCATTAATTTTTCCCTATAATTATGTTAAATCAATTAACTGCTTCCCTAGCAACATTTGGGGCAGTCACGACGCCCAAAACCTAAAATGCGGTTTTAGATTCTGCGGCGACCCTAAATTTTGTTTGTCGGGCTGCTACTCAGTAATTACAGTATCACAATTTGCATTGCACTGGATGGGCTAGGAAGAAGGATGTTATAATTATAGAATTACTATGCAATACGTGTGACATGATGTTTACTTATCGTCAACTAAGCAAGAGCGAGACCATTGCAGATAACTCAGTGACAGATAAGGGCAGGTTACAGGCAGGAATGTGGTGTAAAAATACCAGCGCTCTTACACCTCCATCCTTTTTATGGCTGAGTCACAATATTATCGTGGCTTCGAATTCTAGCTCTGGCTTGGACTGAGACTTAATTACTACGTTCTTAAAATTTGCTCTCCAATATTGCTGACGTAACCCTATCTGATACGAGTAGTTTATTTTATTGTACAATATTAAAGCTAAGTGAAGGGGAAAAAATGGAATGAAAACAAACTTTTTTCTCATTGTGAGACGCTGATTACTACTAAATATGTCATTAGGAGCATCTAAGGCTCTTGTAAGAAAACTAAAATGACCCTTTTTCTTCTTCTTTATGAGAAGCTGATGACTCACTTGTCGAAGGCTATTGAAATTAAAATTACACATTTCATTCTTTTCACTGCGAAAAATTAATAATTCACTTGTACCAGCTTGTTAAATGTAGTTAACGAAAACTGCCATTCCAACTGGCATGTCTCGCCACTAGATCTGTACTTCCGAGAGAGCTTGTGACTTTTGACGAATAGAACAAATTTAAAATCCGTCAACCCACACAGAGCGAGACCAGAAGTTCTGCAAAGTGGCACCTCTTTGCTCCAAATTAATTCGCAGTTTCAGGCTGGTCGACTAATGTCAAACTTGGTCAATGAAGACAACGTAGGGAAAGAGGTGTCAATGAGCAAGACTAAAACACGCATAAGCGCCATATACGCCTCAGCCTTGAGAGTAACGGTAATAGATGAGTTCGTGTGCATATTTTCCAGCAACTTTCTTCTCCAGAAACCCCTATTATGTATTTGCTGAATACTTCATTTCGAGTGACACTTTACTCTAAGAGTTGGTCTATCCAGGAAGAAGCCCGGCTGTATATTTCCATGTCGATTTTATTCAAGCAGTGGGCGGTTTCAATACAGACCCCACTATTATTATATTTTAGCTTCCGATTCATCTGACGATTATTCTGGTAATTCGTCATTGGAATACCGATGCGTCTACGAATGTGTACCAGTGATCCATTGAATAGGTGCTCTGAATATATCTCTCGTTTGGGAAACGATTAGTTCCTGTATAGGTTGTTTGAGTAGAAGTCCTCATCATGTATTTCTTTTTATTTTCAGGGACAATATATTCATCTAATTTGTCTTGCAATAGCGAAAGCCCATTATCTGCTTTATTATTTTTTTAAGGGGTCAGTAAGTGTTCCCCAGAAAATCGAGTATTTGTCATATTATTCCCCGTTTATTTTTTTCATTTCAGCACATAATTTACCGAATTCGTCGCTAAAGTAACTGAGCCGCCACGACTGCCTATTAGTCCCACTCACGGTAATCAGAATCAGACTTGTGAGAGCTCCACACTGCACGCGCCATAATCCTTCCATATCACAAGGGTCGCTGCCGCTGCATTCAGCGCTTCAGCTCTCCAAGAGAGCGCGTTTCTTGAGGCCAATGTCGACAGCAACGGAGAGAATGAGACCTTGGGCATCTGCTAAATGAATTTGTTCCAGGCAAGAATTTAAGACCCGAGAACCTGAGCGAATTCTCAATGCATCAGGGCGAGCTCGGAATTATTGAAGTACTGCGCTGCATCGAGACGAAGAAAGTCAAGTTGGAGAATCTTGTCGGGAAAGATGCTTGGTTCCAGCAGGATCAAGTTGCACTCTCCTCTCTCTGCACTATCGCTATATTAAAAGATATCGTGACAAGTCATTAAAAAGATGGTAGTTTCTTTATATGGAAAGCCTGTGTGATAACATAGGCTCATTAGTCATTGGTTGACACTATGGTGAGTCAAGGTACATAGGTATATTAACTTGAACTTTTCAAGAGCTACAGGCATTAGTGTTGACTTTTCCGGCCTGGGATTGAGTTTCAGGTATTAAAACAAAATCAGTTAGTTTTGAGATACCAAATCGATTAGCTTTGAGATGGCCGACAACAATACTTGCTCCGCAAAAAAAAAAAGTAATCGGGGACTTAAGCGTAATCGGGTTACTATACTCACTTAAAGCTTCAGACGAGTTAGGGCTCATGAGCTTAACTTTAGTCGCCTTCGTTCTGCCAATCGACGATGCTTCAACAACGCTGTGGAATTTTTCTCATTGTCAGCAATGTGATCATCTTGTGTCATCATAGGTCGGGCAGCGAAGATTGCTGCTATTTTCACTTTGTTTCAGTGTATTCAAATAAAAATACAATGCCGAGTCACAGTACATCCTACTCCGACGTTGTTAGTGCGGAGTCGGTCAACTCGTTTAAAAATCGTCTTGACATACATTGGGAGAGACATCCTCCACAGCTAAGAACTCCTCCTCCACGAGCCGCATGCACTTGATGGCCAATGCTTCCCAGGCCATTTTAAGCGGACTTCTGACTTCCGCTCCATCTATACATTTCAGCTCCGCATATCAGCAGCTATCGATCATGCTTGCGTGCATTCATGACCATCTCTTTGGGGGAGATTTTCCCCCCTTTTTTTCTTTTTTTTTCTCTTTCGTCTTTCATTTTTTCTCCTCTCGTTTCCCCAGTCCTCTACATCCTACTAACATAATGGCAATAGTTAGCTCATAGAGTGCCGGGGTTTAAGCTCCGGTGTCTCATTGGGAATAGGCCTCTTGGTTCGTCTGCTGCCGCCTATCTAATCTAATCTACTAATAATTGAAAAAAATTATGCTTAAACATATCGTGTACTCCTGAAAATTTAGAATTTTTTGTTCAATCCAAAGGGCACGAGGCAAGGTACTTCTCTAGTATGAGCAGCATTTGTATCGTTCTATCACAAACCCTAAATTTACTAATCCGAGTCATCTGAAGGTCTATGCCTTTAACACATTGGCCGCCAAGTGCAACAACACATTGTGCACAGCGTCATAGGCATGCAGTTAACTGCTCTTGGAACAGCGGTCAAGGTGTTAACCTTTGCTGAGGTGGCCTCTTAAGCTGAAGATTAGCTAATTCGAAAGTATAGTGGTTAATTTCAAATATATTCAGTAGTCCGTTTGATCTTTAAACTAATCCTACTATATTGTGACGTGATGCACTGTTTTTTTAGAGGTGTTTCTATTGACTTAGCAGACTATCTACTGGACAAAGCAATAATTATTTGTGAGCGCTGTACGATAATCTTTCGTTATCACACGTTAATAGAGGTGATTGCTGCCGTTTTGAGGTTCTTTAATAAATTTATTAGCCCTATGACTCCCACCGTCTGTTTAACTGTCCTTCATACTAGAACTAGAAACATTATTTATGCGCTAGGCAGAGGTTCCCTAGTTTCTAAACTTCACAAGTTCAATTAAATGAACAAAAATTACACCCCTGTCCCAAAATGCTCAAAAAATCTATTTTGGTAAAAGCCGAGTTATGAACGCTCAGTGTCAGAGCACAATAATATTATTAACCTAATACTGTAAGCTTAGTTACCAGTGACTATTAGAAACTTCAAGTTTCGAGCCCTACCCAGCCCCCCCCCCCTCCCCTCCGCCCCTGCAGGTCGTGCATGATTGAACACCACATAAAATTTTGAACACCACGACGGGTAAACCGTGTCGCTGTCTCTCTGCTCTAAATTTTCCACTGGTGAGGAGCGGAGCCAAAATTAGCTTGCTCATAATGGATAGATAGACGTCGCTATAGGTTTGGCGACAAGCTCTACTTATTTCCTGTTACCAAACGCTAGGTGAACGGAGTCAGTGGCTAACAATGAAATATGAAGGAATAAAATTTCATTGTGACCAAGTGGTAATAATTGTGGATTCAATATCATAGGTAAAACTATATGAGCATTGCTGTAGTTCTTGCATGAAACCGTGAATGACTTTTTCATCATATCACGAGTAAATATCATCTTTTTCTTAAGGATTGAATGATCATATTCTTTTGCAATATTCAAAACCCACATATCTTATTGTATATTACAATCAGAACAATCCTAGAAAAGTTATCCATTGCATCAATATTCAAGCGGTTTTCCATAAAATAATTTTCTTTGGCGAAATGTGTTACTGTTATAAGAAAACGGAATTATTTTGGGGGTAACTCAGATTACTTTCTAGCGTACATCTGCTTGGCTGAAAGATCTTTTAGCTGTGGAAGGACAGAGAAAGAGTCTCGACCATGCAACGAAACGCTGTGTATTATTAAAACTGAGGGAACGTGTACATAGTGAATGCATACGATACCATTTCTGTTGAAGATGTTTATTCGCTCCGACCAAATCTCGCTTTAAAACGTATTCTAATTAAACAATAACTAGTTTCTTTATCCAAACTTATTCGGCAGCAACTATTTAGTGGAAGCCACAAAACAACCGTCATATGACCTAGACCACCTCGGGGCAATTCAACAAATTGCCGCTATGCATTGAAAACCCTATCGGCTCTGAAACTGCGAAATTAAAAAAAAAAAAAAACCTACCAGACACATACCTACTACAAGTGCCAGACAAACCAGCTGTAAGCGGCTACGTGCAATGTGGGGATGACTCACTTCTAGCCCTTCAGCTGGTGCTAGAAGCGGCTAGTTAGTTATGCAACATCACTTCGGCACAAGATGAGCTGTGTGAAAACACCATCTGGACCTTGTCCGATGAATTCTCAGAGCATTTAATTATATTGGTGCCATTCGAATTCGAGAGCGACCCGTATACAGTATGAAGCACAATAATCCTTTCATTTAGGAGAACCTACGGTCAAATACCCAACATAGCCTAGTTGAGTAATTTTTTCACGATAAGTAAAAGCACAGCTTTTAAAAAATAAAAAGATGAAAGCACTTTATGTAATTGAAGGCATGTCTCGGAAAGCAAAGCTCGTGCTCGAACAGAGCTTACCAAATAAGCAAGCATCGTAACTACGCGGGTGCGAAAATAAAGCCTATGCTCGGTGATTTACCGCAGTGAACGTAGCACACACCACCTCGATAAAAGACTGAATTTAACCCTGGAGGAGTAATCATTGGTAAACTACACCTTATGACTGCAAATAGATGCATTTGGTTATTGTTTCAGGATTAAAGCAACAATTTGTGACACCTGATTGTATGAAATTCATGTACAACCAATGAATATAAGTAAACTTTGTACGGACAATGTTGACAAGTGCCGCTTCTTTATTTTGGCTATCTACGGAGATAATTTCAGTGATATTTCCATTTAAGCGTATTTAAGGCTGGGAAAACCATTTGTGATGTTATCTGCCCTATAATTAATAAGCGTGCAAAAACGTTTGAATTAATTACTTCGACAACGCTATTAAAGTAGATCCGCCATGTTGCGGCATGTGGTGCCACCTAGCGGCAGCTTTGTGTTTACAAACTGACGTTTTGAAACTCATGATCGAAAACGAATTTTTCATTACTAAAACGAAGCCCCGTGAATAATTTTTCGGCTACAATGTGGCTCTTACTCATAAGGTTAGGCACGCAAGGACTGGTTCTGCTAATATGCTGCGAAAAATATATAAAAGCAGTGGACATCGATATCGAGCTACGCTGCCATGTTGTAAACAAAGCTGCCGCTAGATGACTGACACCACATGCTGTCGGAGCGTTGTCGGAGCAATGGATAGTAAGGTTTTCTCGTTTTCTTACAGCTTTATTAAGCGCGCTGCGCACGAGAGTCGGAACATGAAAACGTTTCATATTCTTGAAATATACGTTTCTGTGGTTGGGACTACAACTTAACCTGTTGGATTATCGCTTTAAAATATACGATGTTGTGATTTACAAATCGTGTCATATTAAGAGAGATATTAGAGACTGTGCAATTATTGGAACCTGCCGTAGTGGAATGACTACAGGAACGGTTCAGATTTTTAGCAAGTTTTCCACTTTGCATGTAGTACTGAGCAAGCCGAAGCCGTCCCTGCGGTAACGTAATCGGACGAGTTTGGAAAAGCGTTCACACGTTTCGACTCCCGTGTGCACCGGGCTTTATAGTGATTTCATTACCGATAACCTCACAAATGGTTTTCCGTAGCCCTAAATACGCTTATTATCATTAATAAATGGAAATATCATTGAAAACATCGCCGTAAATAGCCAAAATAGAGAAGTGGCACTTGTCAACATTAACCCTTAATACAAAATTGAAAATTGAAGTTGTTCGATTGCTTAAAAAACTATTTTGTGTCATTTTTCTATGTGTTCATTTTACGTACTTTTTATCGATATTCAATGTTAATCATTCATTTCTCCGATCACAATAACGCTGTTTAGAAATTCTGGCAATGCAAGCTTTGAAGTGTTCGCGAACATAGATGATGATACTGACATGGTTGACCCACGAGGTGGGCCTAAGCTACAGTGCACCCTGGGCAATAAGCTTATGACGTCACAAAATGATAGTACGTTAGTAAGCAGCTATTTTGCATTGTTTCTTCATCTTTCCATATGGGCCTTCAGAGTGTCCTACATGCCCTATATAATCTTCATAGTTGCATAAAATACGTATCAAAGCATCTAAACTTTTTTAGCTTACTAATGGATAAAATTTCCAAAAGCGTTGGCTTAAAAGGCTTGTAAAAGAGTAGATGAATTCAACCTGCAAATGGCCGCATGCGTCAAAAGCACTTTTAGAGTCAAGTTTGTCGTCTTTAAAATGCAATAAATCATGCGAGTTTTATCGAGAGTAATACGGCATTCTGAAAATGAAGTCATATGGTTCAAAACCTTCTTGTTTTCGATTTATTGTCGTCTTCTACCACTGACCTGCCATGCCATCCTCTATAATTTCCAACCGCTGCAAGAAAAAATGATTCAGATGCGGATGTTTAAACGCAGAGATAGAAGGATTTTTTACCAAGAATTGTATCGAAAACATTAAAGCATCAGAGAAACAAATTATTTTTCTTTCTGCGAAGTAATATTAAAGCAAAAGTTTACACACAATGCTCAGAAGCCGTACAGTTGCTCGGTAAAATCAGAAGAAAAATATCAGCTACTACACGCTGTTCGCGGTACAGCAATATAACAGTAGGTTAAGCGCGGCGTCCGACTCGCGTTTACTAACTTGCAAAAAATAAAAAATAAATAAATAAATAAATACCTAACCAGTTTCCCACATCTAAATTGTCTTACGGAACGATGTTGTTTAAATCCCTAATTTTTTCCAATAATGCTGTAGTTTTTACGATTTGGAGAGGAGGAGCTGTGAACGACGGCGCAGCGTAGGTCCACATTTTACAGACACTGTCCGACCGGATGCGTGCCTTTTACGGAAAAAAACAGCCCAAATAGTCAGTAAATATTACTACAATTTGAACAACAGTATCACGTTGATCATTGCTATATCTAAACTAACTGTAGTATTCATATTTCATGGGGAACGATTGCTCGTCTCCGACGGTGTTACGATCATCTAATCCTCTCCTGTGACGTCACAAGCCTATTACCCAGGGCACACTGCAGCTTGAGCCCTCCGCGTGCATCAACCTTGTACGTATTATCAGCCTTGGTTTGCGAATATGTTTACAATGTTGTTAAAATGGCTCACTGCCATTATACTTGGCTCAGGTTCAACCGCCGCTGCCGCTAAAATGACACGAACATTGATTTTTTTCGCTCTGTTTGATCGCTTTTTGTTGTGAGACTCTAGGCTTATACTCTACAAAGTAATTGTGATAAGGACATTAACATTGATCTAATCTGTCTCTTCATTCCCGATGGGCCGCGGCAAGATATTCTTTTCGTTCGCACAGTATAATGTCACCACTTATATTTGACACACTATAATTACATGTCCCTTAATTATGTTCGCTGCCTCCTTTTTGGGTCCCGATTGTTATGGATAGGTAGACTTAAATTTAGAACACTGCTCTTAATGCAACACTGCCTACGGCACTCTAACAAAAAATAGTTCACACTATAGGTAATGCTTGATTCTGAGTTTTTTTTTTTTTTTGAAAATGTAAAGCACCCAGTTAATCGACACCTGTTTCTGGTCCATAATCTAACGACGTTGCCGGGACCTCCGTGAGAGTCTCCTCCTCCTCCTGCCAACCTCTCATCTCGGTCGTCTAATTTCAGACCGTAATGCGATACACGTCTTTCAACGAGCAAGTTTGTGCCGACAGTTTTCCCTGTAATTAACTTCACCGCCCCGCTATTAATTCAAGGCACAGCGTCAGTTTCATTACCTGCTTAACACTTAAGAAATTCTAATGGACTGCTTGCAGGAATACACAATTGGAATAACGCGCTGCCCTCGTTAAAATAAGTAAGCTTAGGGGTCATGGCTGTGAAGGCATATTACAAAGAGGAACCATACTAAACACATATCACTTTACTCGTTTAAGTAATTGCCTTTTCAGGCGTTAAGGTATTGCTTGGTAATTTTGCTCGGTGATGAGTGGTGCGTCCTAGAAAGCACGTGGGGAACAAATAAAAGGCGGTGGGGTACACAAGCTAACACAAACGTAATTTTGCAGCGGGCGAATCTTTAGACATCACGACTCATGCCTAGTCGGGTTTTCCAGTGATGTGACGTGCAAACATTTTGATATATTTAACTGAATGTTTCATCCCGAGAGTAGCTAGCAGGGCAGAGCTGGTTTTGAAACTGGCGAATTTCATGTTGCGTTCAAAATATGCATGCCCTAGCATGTACTTCACTCCATTTAATTATTGTTTCCAAAAGAGTTTGAAATTGAGTCGATTTCTTGTTGTCTACACCTTAATATCTATTGTTCATCGCTTAAAATTAAACTCTTACCGTGATAATTTCCATCATGATTGCACGAGCTACGTCATATATGTGACCCAGATAACGAACACCAAGGGAAGTTGTAAAACCACCAAAACACTTCAAACTGATCAGATCTTCATGGTACGGTGTCCTTGGGATCTGAAGACGAAAAAATTTAATGTGGACTGGCTATCCCCAACCATGTTATTGGAGATACTACCAAGATCTGTGTTCGACTGTTTGGAGCTGCAGGCGTTGAAGTCAGTCTTGATATATATATATATATATTTTTTTTTTGAGGGATTCTTCTTAGCAGCATTTTGAGCTTCTCGGAGTTGCTGAATATACTTCATTTGTGTCTATTACATATTATTTGACGTACTGGCGTGGAATTTCAATTTACAGCACAATAGAGAACTATGTGCATTTACTGTTTAATTGTTTGTTTGCGTGCATTGATGTTTCTTTATTTATCTGTCCATTTCGTGATACGCTTTATGAAAACAGACAGGAGAAAACAAGGCCAAGTTGGAGACCACAGTGTGGTCTCCACACTTACAGAAAACAAACTACAAATTTTTGCCTCTGACTCTGTTCTAAGACATGTGTATGTCTACATTTCGGTATTTATCGCATTCTCATGCATTTTCTCTGACTATTTCCAATGCAGATTTTACTAGTCTTGAGAATGGCACTAGTAAGATGCCGAAACGTCGTCATAAATTTTAAGTTCGATGTTACTCGAGCAGTAACCTGTATTTACTCAAGAGTAGTCTTAAACAAACTTGGCGCAATAGCAAATGCGCATTTTAGAACAGTAGAAAACAATGCAAAGTTATTGTTGAGATAAAATTTGATATATCCTACTTAAAAGTCTAAGCAGAGACTTTGGGCCGATGAGACATTGCTCGCGATACTCGGCAAGACCTTGGAACCTGGACACACACCACACCGTCGTCAGTACAGCTCTCGCTTTTGCTTTCCTGCAGCGAACAGTAAAAATATTACCCTCCTGCAGTATTCACAGAAGCCCGATAAGTAACTATGACTACTTTCCGGGAAGCCTTACGTACGCAGCACTCGAGATACTTCTCATCAAAAGTTATAATTGAGACCGTCAGCGAAGATGGGGGCAAAAGAAACTGTTGTGAAGAAGTTAAAGAGAGTGATATTATAATCTTAGGAGCGACGTAACTATTGTTTCTAAAACAAATGGTGCGTGTAGCATATCGTATGTGTGATCTCATTTTGAGGTACGAATAACTTTCAAACGTGGCAGATCTATGATACCTAATTCATTTAATAAAAAGTGATACTATGCAATAGTATATGTGGATCATCGATATTTAATCTACCTAGGCATGACCTTATTTTTCAAATTCAGACAATACTTGCAAATTTCACCTTCTATCTAAGATGACGCAAGAATACCGTGCTGGAAATCAATGTTAACTCTAACCTCTAGTTTCAAATCAGTAATGAAAGCTTTTTTTGCTGCTATAGAGACGTTGAAACAGTTTCCAACCAAAAAAGCAGGTCTCATTTCTGGAAACGAGTACTTTCTGAATTGGAATGGATCCGAAAACTTGAAAAAAAATTGTCAAATTATCTTTCCTTTCCCGTAGCGTATTAAAAATTTAGGTCGCGGTAGTGTCTCATGTAACAAAGCTCCTCTGTTAGTTCACAAAGTAAAACAAGTCATCCTATGGGTTATTTTGTCCGACAGCCACAAGAAATTCCTCCGGAATTCCCAGCACTTAAGTTCGTGGAACTCGTATTTATCCCGGCTGAACGACCCATCACCGCTGCTGCTGCTATGAACTTTTCTTGCCTTCACTTCATTTTTGAATAAGTCACTTAAGAAGCGCTGAAATTTCCCTAATTTTACGCTCATTCGTCGAGCACCAAAAAAGACAATGAGAACTCCCATGAGCTCAGGGAAAAATGGCTGCGCTCTAATAAGATTACCCTAGAATTCCTTCCTTCCACCTCTCTCTCCGACTCCGTTCTTTCTATCGTTTGGGCACTGCTGTCATGTTATCAGAGAAATTATTTCCTCCTGAGTTCATTTTTTGCTTGTTATAAAACAGAACTGACAGTCTAAACCAGCTTTCCGCTTTGTGCTGGACACAAATGAAATGGAAAAATGTGTCTAAAAGGAATCTTTAGCGTCACTTGTTGATATAATGCGAATCTTGGTAACGTTCAGCAAGAACGTATTCCAATCGGTGTAACTGCTCCAATGAAACACAGTACTTCATCGTGATGACGACATGTTTCAATTCTTCAATTCTCTTTGTTTCCTAATTTTTCAGGCAGCAAAAGCAGGTTTTGAAGATATAACACTAGAAATATGTACAGCATAGCTTTCTAATTACAACTTTTTCCTAACTGCTTTAGTATACTTACAGTATTTCGTGTATTACGGCCCATGCTGAAGTCTGTCATGTATTTTATTTCATCTATTTGAGCAGCGAACTGTGTATACTGTAAGGACGTGGTTCAATTGTGGAAGGGGCGTATAGTTTCACCATTGGTAAGCGTCCGCTATATACGTCAGAAGCGTTATTTCTTTTGGATTATTTCAAACACATTGGAGCCAGTTTTTTCTATTTATCATGACATTTTTGCATATCACTCTTAATTCCTATTCTCCCTTAACACCCGTGAATGAAGCGAGAAAGGATATAATGTTTTCGTTCGGCATGTGTTTATAATATATACAGGGTGTCCCAGAATTCTTTGAACAAAATTTGACCAAATGCTCCTTACCAATATATAAGCATATTTAACTCCATAAAGGCATGTCCGCAAGTGTTTAGTTTAAAAGTTACGTAGGGTTGAAATTCAAGAAGTGCGATCTGCTTCACAGCCGGACTACTGTAATTTACAGCAAAGAAAAAGATCCACTCCAGCCCTTTGCTTACATCCAGCAGTTTACGTGAAGCAC
>LQNS02000155.1:2555657-2569888 GCA_001587735.2 Parhyale hawaiensis
ATTCAGATCGAGCTCTGTCAGATAGAGAAAAGTTCATTTTATCATTTGGACTGCATTTCCACTTACCTCTGCGCAAACTTAACTTCTACAAATATTTCTTGTGTTTTGAGAACTTCATTAGGATACTGCAACGAGAGATATATCTTTTTCTAGCGCTTGCTTATTCGGAAAACGTTACTATGCATATTCCAATTAAAAAGTTTCGGTTTTAAGCCAACCGTGAATTAAGAAAGTTATTCATGAGTTACAATCTGTGGCCTTAAAAATATATTCAGGAAAAATTGCTAGCGTGTATTAAGGTGCTTAGTTTACTGTATAGGAAGAAGTCAGATAGGAGTGCCTTTATAGCTCAGCAATCTCTGGAAAAGCATGGTATTGAAGGCACTATCCTGCCTTGTATTGCAGGCCCTATTATTTTCTAACTATAATTTATGCTTACCATCAAAAATGACAGCAAAGAATTACATCGCCACCCTTCACTGTTCCTGCTCGCTGCGAAACCACTTCAGCCAAGCATAGTCAGCTGTCTTCCTGTCATGCAAAAATTTAGAGAATTCGAGCATACCAGTCGTAGAAGTTTTACTAGCGCGTCAGGGACACAAAGTCTATATCGAGCCGAACTATTCCTGTGGTTTAACACAGACTCGTGTGTCACTAGGGCACGTTTTAAATTATCAATGATTTTTGTCTCGGCTTTTCTGCCGGTAGGTCTCAGACTGGTCAGTGCGCTACTGGCTAGAAAAAGGCGCTAGTTGTGCATCTCTAACCCCCGGGCACGGTTGAAGGCTTTGCTCATCTATTGGGCGCAGGGGAAGGAAACGAAATACAAGAAAGTTGAAGTCTAGCAGGAATAGGTCAGCCACCTCGATCGGCAGTTCACCTCCAGAAACAGTAGGAGAGTATTGAGAGCCTACCTAAGTTTACAAACCTAATCTCGTCAGCAGGAACTGCTGCAAGATGCAACATCTCCAGCGGAAAAGGTACTCGGGACCCTTAGGTGTGTGAGGCCCATATATATTGTGGCAGGGAAAGGGCCCCCAGCTGCAGAATATAGACCTGAGGGCAAGAGAATTCGAACATATGAGCAGATGTCGAACAGGTAGCAGGCTCGCTGTCCACCCATTTTACCTTCCCTTGAACTATTAATGTCAGACAGTATAAGAATAGACACGACACCGTTTACTGTAGCTGCTGCTTTGGTGCTTTGCTTCTTATTGAATAAATAGTTTCTCTGATAGTAAAGTTTGTGCAAACGCTGCTATCGCAATACGCAATTGCTAGCCAAGTGCGCGATGACACAAAAGGAGTCTAAAGTAAACGATTGCTTTTCAAAACATAACAGGTGTAGAACAATAAAATAAAAACAATGAAAGGGTTAGGCCCTATTTTCTCTATTTTGCATTTTGTATCCAAGATAATGAGATTACCTTCTAGCTTTCCATTTCCGTTAATATATTTCGACCCGGTCGACGCTCCGGCGCTCTATGAGGGTGTTCGCTAAAAAACACTGGGAGGAAAAATGCCCCGGAAGAAATAAGCCACCCGGAAAAAAGCTCCATGGGAAAAAAGGTCCGCGTCTCTCGTGAAGCCATATATAAGGGCTCTAATTATTTTTTTAAATACATCATATTAAAGTAAACTAAACGAAATTGTGCTCAATTTGACCTAGCATTTGCATCTGCGAACGTGGATTGCAAGAACCCCTGAAATAGGTTATGTGAGGTTAAGTCACATTTGGTTAGGTATTTTTAGGTTAGGGTGATCTTATGTTACGTGAGATTAGGTTAGGTTAAGTAACGTTAGATTAGGTAAGGTTAGGTTTGGTGAGTTAGGTGCAATCAGGTTAGGCGAGGGGAGGTTAAGTGAGATCAAGTTAGGTGAAGTCAGGTAAGGTTAGGTTAGGCGAGGCTAGGTTAGGCTATGTCCATAAGAGCCCAATTTTTATATTTTGGACTTTGTAAGAACAAAAATGAGGAATATCGGGTTAGGCCTATCGAACAAAAATTGCTTCGATACGAAAAGTCAAAAGTCAAGTAATTACACAAGGATTTAAGCCATTAGGCAAGGTTAGGTGGGCGAAGCCTGATTTTCTCTAAAACGTTGAGGTCAAGTTAGGTGGGGTTAAGCTATAGGTGAGCCTAGGTTTCGTTTGAGGTAGGGTAGATAAACGTAGTGCGGTATAATTTAACTTATTTGAATATAACTTGCTTCAAAATAACCAAGTACCGGTAATAAATGTTCATTAGGGGATAGGCGGAGCTTTTTTTCTACCGGGACTTTTTCCTCCCGGGGCTTTTGTCCTACACCTCTCTATGAGCAGGTGTTTTGCCAGTTAGTCAAGTGAAGCCAGACGATCAACATATTTGCAAGCTAGTCAGATGAGAGCAGACGATCAATATTTGTAAGTTAGTGAAATGAAGGGAGACGATCAATATTTGCAAGTTAGTGAAATGAAGACACGATCAATTCTTCAGTGTTTTGCAAGAAACTTTGTGATGATGCTAACGTCACAGTTGCAACTAAGTTATTTAGACAGGTAGTCAGGATAACGAGATTCTTGCAGATGCATAGCTACAGTTATGTGAAATTTCAAAGTCTATCTAAGCCAAGCTCATTCGATGTGAATTGTCCGGAAATGCAGTCTGGAACTTTAGCTGTATCACTTTGACTTGCATTGTAGATGCTAGATTCACCCTATTTATGTTGAGCCGACTAGAATTTCCAGTTTATGGAATAAAATTAAGTTCATGGAAGTCTCACATGCCGAAGCCCGGTGCCCTGTTTGAAGATTCGTACAAGTCAAGTCTCAAAGTCCTAAAAAAGTCCGAACGCACCCATAGAACGATGGCTTCAAAGCGGGGAGGGAGGCGCTGGAAACTAACCCGAAAAGCTTTCTAGGTATTTTCTGAACTGATCACCATATGAGTCTTTCTCTACTCCAAGACCCATAGAACACGCAGTATATCCCCTTTATTATCGCATTTGGTGAAGGAATTCTCTCCGCGTCTATTCGCTGATGTCTCATAGTCACGATAACATTTCCTTTGCTATGGACTCCAACTTTTTGTTTCAAGTTATACGTGAGAATATGAGTCTGTATTATCGTCACCCTACTGAGCTGTGTGAGTATGATAATGTCCATTGCCAGAGTTTATGAATAAGCTATTGTCTATATCACTTTAGCCTGATACTGTGGAGAAATGTAATAAATAACAATGTGATGAGGTGTCACGAGACACTCATAAAAAATTTAGTCCCAACTTCACGCGTCCACCACTGCTTTCAGTAATGGTAAGTAGAAAACTGTAGAAAACCACTAAATGTCATTAGCAAAGTTTTATGTCTCCACTATAGGCAGGAAGATAAAATAACATGGCGCTGTGTGATATTACGTTTATACTGCCGTTAGAATGAATAGTTTGTTCGAACGTCAGAAATTATAGTAAAGATGCTGCAGTGGCAGCACCTGAGTGTTCTTATTTTGTTGTCATGATTCTACAGTACTATATGGGAGTCTCGTTGTACTATTTGGCGACAGCATGGTCTATATTTACCTCTGCCAAGTAGGTAACGTTTTTGTCAAGTTTGTTTGTTTGTGTGAATGTCACAAGATAACTCAAAAAATTATGAATGGATCTTTACAAATGCACAAGGATTTTAGGTACCTATGTTAAAAAGAACAGGTGATTAACTTCTGTGTGTGACGATCCGTTTAGCTATTTGCATGGTTGTTTTGTCTGTCTCTTTGATATTGGTAGCATAACTCAAAAAGTTATGGACGGATCTTTATGATATTTGCAGGAATTGTTGAACTATTACTAGAAACAAATTGTCAAATTATGTGTTGGTCTGTGTGTTTTGTCTCTTTGTTTCTTTTTATGTTGGTCAGTGACACAATTCAAAAAGTTATAAACGGATTTTTTATGAAATTTGGAAGAATTGTTAGAAGAAATAAAAGACACAAGTAACCAACTTTTAGTGATGGTCGGTTTGTCCATTTGTGTGTTTCAACTAATGTTTGACAAAATGTTTCTTAGAAAATAACTAAAGACGATTTTGATAAGCATCCATGAAATTTGTAGGAGTTGTTAGACATCTTAAAAGGCACAATGACAAAATTTTGATAAAGATCCGGGCGTCGTTTGTGTGTTTGATTAATCTTTGTCTTATTGTTTGGCTGAACATAGCTGCAAAAGTCACGAATAGGTCTTCATAAAAGTTACAGAAACTGTTAAAACTGCCAAGAGTTACAAATGACCAAATTTTGAAGATGAGAAATAGCAAAGCCTAGTTTCCGGACGGATTTGAATTTTTTGCCTGGCTTTGAGGAAGTATGCTCTCTCTCCAAGCTCCAGTCTTCTGCCTGTAATGAGCTCACGAGCAGTAACACAAGGGAGTACCAAGAAAAATGAAAATACCTCCATACTATTGGCATAGCAGTATACGTGTAAATATACTGGTGCACTAAAGACGACTGGTGTAAAAAAGTTTTACCTTTAATCAACTGGTGTATAGGCCTCATGTTTCGCAATGCAAATATCCCGTTCTGTTGGTACCGTTGCAATCATTAGCAAGCTTACACTGCTCCATAGCTCTAGGATCATCAGGGAGAATGGGACCATCCTTAATTAAAAGAAAAAATATATGCAAGCACAAAACGTTTGATACACCCTCCGTACACCCTTTTCATGCACCCTCCGTAGAAGCAATGGAGACATATTTAATTTACATGGATGCTTCCTTTCAAAGTTATAATAGAACTCCAAGTATCAAGCCAAAATTATTTTAAAAAATCCTTCAGAGAGAACGATCTAATTCCCCCATGTTGCAGCAGGAAGCTACGAAATATATATAAATAAATACACATTGTTCTTCGTGATGGAATTAGGGTACCCGGACGTAAAATAACAGCAGCGAATGGGCGTTGACTTTTATTGCCTTCATACCCGTGGCGCTGATCCTGCTGTAAGAAAGGTGCCAACTTTCACTTCAATTTCATATTTTAAAAAGTGGCAAAGGTCAGTTCGCCTTTGGCAGTGATTTATTGTCCCCACAGCACTAAGGTTTTTTTAATATTATGGATTTCTAAGTTTAATATAGGTACTTCTCGCGTCACGCTCTGATAAAAAGATACTCGAAAAATACATCAGGCTGAAGACTGCGGCGATGCTGTCTCGCTTTGATGGATACCGAGGCAAAAATTATACCAGATTTCAGATGATGCCCGAAGTAAGTAGATTCAAATTTGAATGCAATGCTTGCTTCAAATTTTGAAGCCATATTATAATCCTGTTATGATACAGCATATCGCTTTGATTTCGACAAATATAGAGAGTACGTCAGGCTGATCCCTGTTATGCTCTTGCATTGTGCAGTATTTTTTTCTACATTCATTTTTTTCCTACTCATCCTAAATATTATTGACGAGGCCGTTCACACTGAAGGCGAGAACGAAGCACGCGTAACCAAATCAAAATATTCCATCATTATTATGAAAGGAGCTTTTGTTATAGGAAACAATAAGGTGTGTTTCATCCCACTTACGTACGACATGCATGTAGTATTTAACTCATACACCTGTACTGAGCTCCATAATGGAATTTCTCTTTATTATGAAAGCTAAGAAATCTTGCTATTCATGCAGCAACATATTGGGCTCTCTCACTACCAGCATGGGCCTGCATTGGCTGAAGAAGCACCTAATAGAATTGTGTAATGAAAGAGTACGGGAGAGGTTCACATCATAGCGGTTATATTTACATTACGAGACATTGTTTTCATACATCTTCCGTGCAAAATTTACATCAATATCATAGTAACTGCGTTTTCAACAGTCAGCTGGCTTGATCATGTCGTGTGACCCGAAATAGCCAGTCGACTGCTTCTAATTTTGAAGTTGTTTCTCCGGATTTTGATCAGTTTCCATGCATGCTCAGTTACATATTTCTCATTTGTTGCCAATATGAAACTTAGCTGTTTGCTATGGTATCTGATCGGCATTGTCTGTGGGATTTTAATGGATTACATAGAAGAGGCGCATATCAGCGTGTTCTCGGGGAGAGGCTAGAGCATGTGCGACACATTTGCTGGTTCCTTCAATCCTATGCTGTTCTTGGTGGACTACAAAATGTGTTGGAGGGCAATATCTTCACAACTGGTTGTGATATATGGACAGGGGGCAGCTAGATCGAGTACTCGCCGCAAGAGCTTTCCTTACAGGAAGACTCACCTTGCTACACTTCATGAGTAGTCCTGAACTGGTTACAGCAACTGAGATAGGGCGGGCAGGCCTCGTCATGGTCGAGTCCAAGAGAACCAAGTGCTAGGTGTAGCCGTGTTAGGTATGCCAGGAGGTTGGGTTGGCCAAATGGGCAAAAGCTTTGAGCGGACGGTCCTTCAAAATTCGCTAGAGGGAAGTCGACTGACTTTTGGCGAAGAAATATATGAATTAACCTGAGAAATGAACTTATAGCTTGTTCAGATTGGTTGCTTGTGTGATAGGGGAGCATGCTATAGCTGGCCTGTGAAGGAGGCATTTAAGCAATGTCTTAAAAGTAGTACATAGTATTGTATGTACCTGAGACAGCAGTGAACGATGCTCTCTTAAGTATTGTATGTTCCTGAGACAGCAGTGAACGATGCTCTCTTATTTGATGCTATTGCAAGCTAATGGCTAACGCATTTATGGGATAACACGTGCTTGTCATGCTTTGAAAACTGGTTAGGCTACTGGAGCTGGTGACATTCCCCCGGATGTAGGTAAAAGTGCTCCACCTCTCCTAACTAGAGTCTATATGGAAATAATTGCATAACCAGATCTGTTATGTAACCGTATCAAGAACGAATGCTAAATGTAACTGAAGAGGAAACTAGAGACCGATTGTATCAGCAGCGTCTTTGGTGCTCGAGCTGCTGCTGTTGGAGACAATGAGAACTGTTTCGGAGACAAATGACGACCAATTTGGTTTTAAAGTCATGCATGTAACAAAAACGACAATTATTGCTTTGAAGCCGTTGATTTAACTCTACCTTGCTCACAGCTCATCCCAATCAAAATTTAAGGTTGCCAAGGCGCCGCTCAGCGGCTTATGCTTCTTTCCTGGATGCAACGAAAGTGTTTCGCTAACAAATGGGCCCATTGTTGCCCTACTGAGATTTTTGTACAGGAATCAAGAGTAGTTTGTACAGTGGGAGAAATCATTCTCTGATGGCTTCTGTACTACTACTGGAATCCGACATGGCGAGTTGTCTGGCGGTTAGTTTTGAATACGTTCATTAAAGAGATAAACACTGAGCTCAACAGCAGTGGAGTTCGCTGCTACATGGGTGCAGGGCTGCATTAATGCTGTCAGTTGTGCTGATGATATCGTGCTTCTTGCACCACACCACAGCTCTCTCTAAATCCTAGTTTTCGTATGTGATGAGTGATGACATACGAGTAGATCAGAAGCTTGATATTGCTTGCACCACGGTTACGGCAGTATGAGTGCTACTTGTTCCTCGCAGAAGCAAGCAGTGCAAGATTCAAAAAACAATGCTCAAGAGGTGTGAAGTTAAACTATATACACAGCTTTGCGCATCTGCGATATCCCATTGATGACAATCCAAGTGATAGACCAGACATTGCAAACAAGCTAGGCGCTTAAATGCATCTGGTAGTCAGATATTAACTAAAGCAGTTTCATACTGCTTCTTGAATTATGAAGAGTTAACTCTTCGAAAATATGTTATCCTATGTACTACATTACGCCCTTGTGTGAAAATTCTAATTTTTGCAACAGACCATCAGCAAGTTGTGTATAACGTATAATGGTATACTCAGGTAACATGTGGAGTGTTCACAAATCACAAGAGCTATGAATTTGAGTCTTATGACGTAAAATGCTTAAATATTCTTGCTAGTAGGTACTTGTACCTATTGGCAGCGTGCAGGTGAGAGGGTAAAATTCTATTGTTACGGTTCTTCAGGAGATTTGCTCTGACCCAATTGATCAGAGTTTAGGTTAAAATTCTCTATGTGGGCGATGAATTGCACAGTATTATCGGAAAGACTCGAAACTCCTGTGTTTCTTATCTCCTACCGTTGCATAGGCTGATCTATTAATATTTCTCCGATCTATGTTTTCTCAATGCAATTTTTTTGGCCTATAATTTAATGTAATGCAATATTTTCCTGAGTAACAGAATGCCTTTTGCTGTAATAGTGATTGAGTTTTTAGTAACAAAGATTATTGTTATTTTTGTAGGTTAAAATAATATTATGATTTATATAGAGATTTGCGATGACATATATATATACTAAGAGTAACGATGAAAGAGTATTAGAAAGTTTACCTGGTTCTTCTTTATTTTTTATTTCGAGCTTCCGAACCATTATACAATCCATCCGCATACAAACGAAATTTAGAAATCTTCAAAACAAAGCTAATTAATAGCACAAAAGTTGCATCCTGACTGCCCGATAAGGAGACAACAATGAAATTAATAGTGCTAGAAGTGATTTTATTTTTTTGTAAGACAGGAGAAAAACAACAGCAAGCTTCGAAAAATTGAACAAATCTCTGATTGAATTTTACACCTTGCATGATCACGCAAGAGAAGTAGGAATAAATTTTATAATATATTTCTCGTTTCTGTAGAAGAACTAACTGATAGATTATTGACGCAAAGTCTTCATACCGCAATCACCTCTAAGCATCGAGAAAGCAATCACCCGTGGTATTGTTTTCATTAATTATACTGCGAGCACTTCTATTGTTGTCGATTTTCTTCGTTGCAATTAGATATCAGCTTACCTAGAAGAGATTGTCAGGCCTGCTGCAGAGAAAGCAAAATTACATATAATTATTTCTTTTTTATTTTCAGCTACGTCAGATAAGGTTTAGTTGGCCATCGGAACATCTAGAAGATGAACTTTTCCACAATTTAATTTCCAGTTCACGGTTTTACTTAGAACGAACACTTCGAGCTTCTTTGTAAAATGATGTAAGTAGATATTGACAGAAGAGGGGACTAGAAAATATACGCAATGTTCACATTTATTGTTTTAGGAAACACTCGTCATTGAGATTTGCAAGCGCCAAGGGTATTTAGAGATGTTGCAATGATAATTTCCTTCGGTGTTTCCTTCCAAATAGTGTTTTTTTTCCGCACTGCCAAAATTTCGTCCACTTGTGGCCACCGGAACGAAATATATACACACACACATTAGCTGGCAGCTAGCTGTTGATGGTTTGCTATTTACTGTTGAAAATACTAAGTCAGTATTACAGAAGGAATTCGAAAGCATCTTTGCATGCGCCACATTGAGCTTATGGTACAATTTTTCAAGTTAATGCCAGTGATTAATCTTTAGCAAGACGACAAAAAGCGCGAGAGAAGAACATGATGTAAAAAGCATGTATGACTCATCAACCATCTTTACATTGCGCACTCATTTTCGGAATCGTTCAATGGTTCGCTTTTTAGAGAAACTTCAGAGCAGCAGCAAAAATTCAAGCCCATTTGTTTCCTCTACAAAACTAAACAAAAAAATTGACTCAAGTGGGACAATTATTAAGGATGCCACGTAAACGTAAATTGTTGTCTCCACCTTGAAACCACAGTAATTACGGAGTCCCAAGTAGATCATTCCAGAGAAAACTGACGATCTCTGAAATGTCACAGGTCGCGGGAATGCCGCGAATGAGGCGCCTGATGTTGAATGCCAAGTTTGTCTCTTACAAGCTGACAGAAAAAAAACAAGCACCCCAATGGAACGCGAATGGGACACGGGTCATTAGCGCTGTTTGCGGCTGTTTTGAATATCAGATTTGGTCTAAAATTGACCAATGTCTGCCTAATTTACGGTATCCAAAGCCTGTAGAGGCGGCGCATACCCATCTGCTTTTGCCGAGTTCATTTCACGCTAGTTTGGCCTTTGTAGAGCCTGTCCTCTCATCACTCTTTGTCGCGCTTCAAATTTGCATCTAAAGAGCATCGTAAAAGTCAGAACACTTATTTTGAAGCTGTTCAAGAGCCGCGCTCTACAGCCAAACTTATTATTACACTCCCTCTCCAAGGCACGGCCTTCGTTGTTTTATATAAACCAGTATGTGCCGGTGAGAATGTTCCAGAAAAACGTCGCGGAGTCAGCTTGTAAAAAGTTTGCGCTCGCAACTTCTGACATGCGCTTCCTAAAGTGTAAAGACGCTGCTGGAGGAGGAGCCGACTTGGATGAAATAACTGGGTGCAGGGAACAAAAATAAAGGGGCCGTTTTATACCGTTTTAAGAGTTTGTGTTGTCATGGATTGTATAGTCGTTACGGTGCGTTGTGGAATTCAATTATTTTGTAGTTTTAGTGGTATTTGTGATGCTACGAATTTTGATTGCATTACAGGTATTGGGAGTGTTACGGATTTCAGTTCTTTTGTAGCGTTGAAGGCGTGTGTAGCATTATGAATTTTAGTTACTGCGTAGCCTAGGGGGTGTTTGTTTTGTTCCTAAATTTCCATTATAGTATGGTCTCAAGGAATTTATGGTATTTGCTTGTATCACTTAAGTTTTAAGCGCAGTAGCAGGACCCTTTATTGTGGGTCCTCACACGCAGAGAGGGCAGGATCGCGTCTGTCGTTAGAAGGCATCTTCTTGCTCATGGCTGGCAGCGTCAACAGCAACGGCTCCCTCATGCTACAGCGGGACAGTGACCCTAACCAGAAATAGGGATGATCGGGGGTCACAAGTCTTCAATATGAGAGCCTTTAATCGCTGGCGCCATAGCCCTTGACGATCTGTGGTCAACTGCAGCCGCACACACCTTTGGAACTAGTTGAATTACAACGAGCCTCTGCTTGTGGGTTACCCAGCTGGGGTGTGCGGTTAAGTTGACTTCATTTTACCTTTAGGTGATCATTTATGATACACTGGTGTTGCCGCTGTCAGCCTAAAATGCAAATAAGGTTATGTAGGACAAAAATCTTTTTGAAAGCTTCAGAAAATTTACGAAAGATTAATTGAATTAGTAGTAGTGCAATAAAGAATAGGAAACTTTATATCAATAATATAACAGCTAATTCCTTCCGCAAAATTTACTAGTAATTTTAACCCCCCACTTCAACGCCACCCCAAACCTGGCCCATATTTCCATATAAGATGCGACTGGTCTAAGCACTTGGCTCTAAATCTCTGCTATTTAAACTATACATCTCTTACTATTGACTATTATAGTATCTTGTGGATTACTTTCCGCAGCTTTAAGTGAGCCCTCCTTGTATCTAATTTCTTTCTTTAAAGTTTAATTTTCTCCATATCATTCTTAGAATAAAAAAATAATGACCATTCCTCTATAGGTATAGTAGAAAATGACTCAATTCAGTTTATTCCATCGTAAAAGTTGTGAGTTCTAATTAAATACCTAACAGATACTCTAGAGGTTGACGAACTAAAAGTCAGCTAGTGACTTCGCTGCATTCATCTGAACACGTCAATATTTTCAGTCAATGTCAGGTGCTCCTGAACTTATTTTTCAATCGCGACAACGAAGCATAATAAATAGCCGCTTAAGAATTGAGCGTTAATTGTGCTCATTGACTTTATTGAGCTGAAGTAAAAAATGAGAAACACTCTGCTATGTGCGTAATAATGTGTATTGTTTGGGAAGTGTCAGCGCATGTGTGCATATTATCCTGCAAAAACTTCATATGAAATATATTAGGTCTCTTTTTATTGTTG
The DNA here is from genome assembly GCA_001587735.2 of Parhyale hawaiensis. Lineage (NCBI taxonomy): Eukaryota > Metazoa > Arthropoda > Malacostraca > Amphipoda > Hyalidae > Parhyale > Parhyale hawaiensis. The sequence goes on from LQNS02000155.1 coordinate 2,567,368, forward strand.
GTCTTCTTATATCTCACGACAGAATTGTGTTGTGTTGTTTATTATTTCTACAATGCTGATTACAATCTCATCCACATTCAAAGAGAAAAATAATTTCTTGTGACTCAACAATAGTAGTGATAAGTGCATCATTATTACTGTTGAAATTTCATTTTCTTGAAGTACACAGTAAAAGGACGATGTTTTATTATCCCCTGGACTGTTCATTATCATATAATGAATATAGTTTTCCATATCCAGAACTAATGCTCCAATACCGTAAACAGCTTATTGTATACTCGAGCAAAACTACAGTTCAAGTACCTTATTACTGATGCCTCTAGAACTAGAAACCGCTGTTATTTTTTAATCTATTCTAGTGATTCCGTAAATTGTCTTTTTTAGTTTACTGCTCACCTAATGACAGAGAATACCGTGGCACTGCAGGGAAAGCGAGCAAGCCTGCACTCTTTTCGTGTTTAAAATACACGGCGTTTTAAGGTTTTCTTCCCTCTGAATGCGATAATTATTGCGCGGAAAATTGCTTACACTCAGCGCTGTAATGAAGAAATTTTTGTTGAATTCATTCAATTACGAAAGAATTTCTGGCTTTTAAGAGGCGCTTAAATAACCTTAATGCCCCAAGCCGGACGAGTTTAATAGGCTATTTTTACCACCATCAAAAAGGAAAACAATCTCGGTGCTTGGAATTCTGGCGTCGCGACGACTCAAAAGATAACAATGAGCGAGGAAAAGGTTATGTTTTGTTATAAGAAGACGAGTAAAACTACGCATTATATCATATTAACTTTATTTTAGAGATAATTCTTTGTAATTGATCAAATGCTGAATAAATTTTTACTTCAGCATGCATCATTGACGCCAAGCAGCTTTATTCATAAACTGAAATATTATGACTTTTTACAGTTCCAAAGCTGCCAATTGTTGCATGGACAAGATTTTAAACTAATACCGAGAATCAAATCTCATTACCAACTTTTACTAGAGTGTTTTGTTTGTAATGCAATATGAAAGTCTTAGCTTTTCATAAACGTAAACGTGTTTTATTTTTATTGACTGGAATTTTTATTTCTATAACTCCTCTTCACGCTAATCAAGTGAAGACCTCAGATGTGAAACGTTATGGGGTGTCTTTGGAAACATGAATTTAAGGGCATGCCTAGTGGCAAATATTGACTCTCTGCCAGTTCAACTTGTTGCTAATGGAATATGAAAACGTGAATGAGTTTGTATTTTAGGTCAGTGCCTTACTCACGATCGACTGACAGTGATGTTTTTTAGCGTTGGACGGTAAAGTGGAAAAACAAAATTAAAATTTTGTCCAAAAGCATGCGAGCAAAGGCATTATTTAAATTATGGTAAAAATTACCTATTTACAGCCCCTGTAGCAAAGCGAAAGCGGCAATGTGTAGGCAACTGCACCGTGTGTGTCCGTTATGTCTGTTCGGGGCTCAGCCAAGGTTGTACCGAGGTGGCCTTGGCGCAGTGTCTGCTATACTCTTGTCGGAAGTGTTTTTATCCCGGGATCTCGGTCAGTTTTGTGCCAATTGTAAAGCTCGGGAATTTAATACGATTCCCGGTAATTCCCCGGATTTTTTCTTATAATACTGCAGAAATTTGCTCTGACACTTTAGTTGCTGGTAATATAGTTGTTCAAGCACAATTAAACTATTCATGGTGAGAAGAGTTAAGCCTACAACGTTACTTTTCAGGGAAAAAGTTGTTATATCTCGCTTTTTCACTTCTATCGAAAAAGTTTCTACTTCTTGCTTTTCCACCTTTTACTGGAAAAGTTGTTACATCTCACTTTTTTACTGGAAAATTCGTTACATGCATCTTGCCTTTCGTAAGTGGTACTCGTATGTCCCGCAAGCTTCCTCTCTTTTAAGTGACATGTAGGCATGATTCGTGGGTACGAAAATTAGTGCAGTTTAGTTCAAGATTTATTATGTTTGCACTACGTATTATTATTACTGTCGTTGTTGTTTCTTGTAAGTTAATTACACAACAGCTATCAAGATTCTTTTTTTTTTTAGCTGTAACGTTAATATCTCAGTTGGCTATTGATATAAAATACCAAAACATGTTTTCAAATACAGTTGCGAGAATAATTAAGGGACAAAAATAAAAAAAATTCATATTTCAAAAACTGTAAAAGGTTCAACGCTGAAATTTTAACACAAAAGAGGTATTGAGATACATAATAATATGCTAAGAATTTGTTACGAGCCGAAGGATAAGAAAAAAGTTATGTATATTTAACTTATAATTATGAATTTAGTGTGAGCAGAATTAAGGGACACTTTTCAAATATTGTAATTTAAATCATCAGTAACCCCATTTTCTTGCGCTTCCGAAGAAGAAAAAGACTGCCTACGTCATATGTAAACATTGCAAGAACTGCAAGCATGGCTCCCCGGGAAAAGTTGATAAACCTTTACGCATGAAAATTGTTAATTTACACAAACAAAATCTCAGCATCAGGGCAATCGCAGAACAGGTAAATCGTTCAAAGAGTATT
>LQNS02000155.1:2606519-2625102 GCA_001587735.2 Parhyale hawaiensis
TTTTTGTTTTATGCTCAAAAAGTGTCCTCAGGTATGGCGCTATGACGTCCCAAATTTTTAGGGGGCTAGCAGCACTAGAAACCCCCGAAAGGGGGGAGGGCAAAGGGGGTCCAGATGGGGTCAAAAATTGACTTTTTTCATTATTTATTCATCTAAAGGTATAGCTATTTCATATTTTTATAAGTGAATGACGAATGTAAGGTATTTGTAGGTGGAAATATACTATAGATAAAACATGTCAAGTGTATTTCCACTGTAAACAGCGCATGTTTTACAAAATTCATCCACAAAAACATAAAACTTGCCGCCCTGAAAAATTTGATTTTTCAGAATAAAAAAGAACGTAAGTCGATGAGTTTTTATGCTACACTAAAAACAAGGACAGTTTTGGCATCCTTGAAACAATCCTAACAACGCTATGGAGGGATTTTTTCAATTTCCTTTTAGTTTTTTTTTATTATTAAATGAAATATCAAGAAAATTTACATATTTTATGAATTCTTCGGTAACCCATCTAAAGTCTCATGTCAATAGAAAACGAAAAGGAAATCAAAAAACCCTCCTTAGCGTTGTTGAGAATAGTTGAAGGATTCCAAAACTGTCTTTGTTTTTAGTGTAGCATAATAACTCATCGACTTACGTTCTTTTTAAAATTTATAATAAAATAAATAAAAAATGAAAATCTCATTTTCTGAAGAAACTAAGGCCTAAACTGAAAAAGTTGTACGATCAAAATGCTTTTATTTTTTAATTCTACATCTTATGTGCAAATTTCAGAAAAATCGGTTAAAAAAAATCAAAAATTTTGAAAAGCCCCCCTTAAGCATAAAAGCTATTTCTGAACTCCACCAGGCAAAAGTGTGTTAAATCTGTTTATTGTAAAGCTACCAAGAGTGCCAAAATCGACAGTCTAGCATAAACAAGAATAAACCTGCGGTTCTCATAACGATAATGATTCTCTATAGAGTCTCATCAGTGTGACTTTGACAACATACCACAATGAAAACTTCTAGCTTATGTGACAGCTATCCGCCGGAGATATGGCAGGGCAGCAATCGAACTGATCGAAGGACGGAGTATACTCTGAAGAATAATGTTTCCATTTGCTTCACAAGATGGTAATCAGAATGAAACATTTCACAGTTTGTGTTTTTTTTTTGTATTATTATCTGTTTCTTTGGTGAATTTGAATGCATAATGCTTAGCCCGCTGACTTTAGGGTACCCTGTAAATATGCATATCTTTGGAAGTTGCGATGCGCCCGCCAAATGTAAAAGACCCTAATAATCTTTCACTCACTATTTGAATTGAGATGCATCCGATCCTGGCAAAGTCCTTCACGTCATGATTATCTTGTTCAAATTCACACGGGAGACTATAACATTTTTCAGCACCTTAACTATGGAACTGCGAAGAAGAGGGAATACCGAGGAACAATGGCCCACCCTGAAGTGGCCGCCAAACAAGGAAATTCCAAGACAGTATGTATACAACATGTATTTACCAAATGCAGGATCCATGGCCTAGACCATAATTTAGGGTCGTACTATACTGTAAGCATTCCTGTAATTCGCGCGCCTCAGGTTCTACCAAAGCCTTTCAGATGATGATTCTTTGTTCTTGTTCGAATTCTCACGAAATACTTAGCATTTGGAGCTGCAGACCACCCTCAGGTCCGTACGAAGAACTGTCGGGCAGACGAAATACAGTCATCCATCACTCGCAGAAAGAGTGAAAACAGAGGAACTTTGGCCGGGCCTGAACTGGTCGTCATGCCTCCCTTGTAAAGTAAGGGCGCGGGGACACTGAAGGATTGCCCAGAGAAAGCAAAGTGACGTCGTTTGGGCCTCTTAAGTGAGGGCGAGCGATTCCGCCGTGACTGACCCGAGATAATACGCCAGGCGTGCATGAAGGTTTAGAGAAATGCAACAGGGAATTTCAGGAATGCGAGTGTGTAACTCATGGGAACGTTCAGTTGTGTCATTTCATCTATTCTGCAAGTGTAAGCCTTTGTGTAAATGGAGGGATAACTTAACAAGTGCTGGAAGCCTCTCAGTTTCAAGTAAGAAATCAGTATGAATCTTTTGAGCGTTCCAGTCTGAGAAGTATACTGAGTTTGCAATCAGAGAGTGTTTGACTCAACAGCAGGTCTTTGCGGAAAGTTTCGTTGTATTGAGATGCAGACAAAATCGAAGCGATCCTCTACCCAGTTTACAATAGAATAGAGAATAGATAGCTGGCAGTAGACGGACCAACAGGCCCATTGCCAGGGAGCAGCCGGGATTTACGCTCCGGACCTCTATGAACTATCGCGTTAGTTCAGAATCATGGAGACTTCTAAGGAAAAAAGAAGAAAAAATAATAAAGTCAGGCAACCATTAATAGACATGTAATGCTGCACGTAGAATCTATAACTGCCCTTGTCATCCACCGTCTGATTTTCTTCCGGAGCCATTTGTTCCGATTAGGTATACTCGGCGTACTGGTGCTCTTCATGAGTGTGCCTTGGAACCGTTACGATCCCGTACGGGCCAGTATTCGCGTTCGTTTCTTCCAGTGTGTGTGGATGTTTGGAATGGTGTTGATGGCTCTGTCTTGGCTGGTGAGGGTATTGGCAGCTTTAAACGATGTGTACACGGAGCTATTCTGTGGTCTCGGATCTTCTCTTTCTTTTATTTTCTCTCTCTTTTTCTTTACTCACTAGGCTGGTTGCTTTGGGGTTTGCCAACCTCATGGAGTTTCTCCCGTCCCATGTCGCCAGTCTGGTGCAATTTAATAATAATAATAATAATAATAATTGCCTGGAAAGCATAACGTGCACACAGAATCTGAGAATGCTCAATGCTCATGTCAACAGTCGCTGTAACGACTTTCGTCGTATTCAGATGCAGGTATTCGTAGTGTTCAGCGCCGTGGTTGCGGAAAGTTCTCGTCGTTACCTGGATATCCTTTAGTAAAGAGGCAAAAAATGCTAGCTGTTCGATCCTTATTAGTAACAAGTAAGGGCGTTAAGTAAAGATTTACTGCAGTTTCTGTCCAACTCCTGGTATACCTGATAATGTGATGGATTGGCGTTTCTAAATGGATCTTCACAATACAAGCACTAAATCAGTTCCAATCGAAGACAATGGCTTGTAGCACCTAACTAATGACTGTGTTTTTCATCTGTCACATCACAACTCAATAAGAGCAAAGACACCATGATTGTTTATCATAGTTTCATATACACCAAAAAATTATCAGTAATTCGATCATCGTCCTGCAGTTACGCTACTATGATAATACGCTGAACTATTGATTATTAAATGTCCTTGAGCCGTGTACATGCACATACCGTAAATATTGTTGACTGTCATTGGATACATGTAAAGTAATTATCTATGTAAATATACGTTTTACATTTATTTTCATACTTCTCTATGTACATTTCTGTTTTGCGATGGCCCATAGCAATTCCAGGAATTATTGAAATTCTCCATGTTAAAAACCAACTATTAAATTAGCTGCTGATGCAATATCGGATCATACGTATATGCATACATATACATGGCCTAAAATATTGGTATAAACATTTGGACCACCTGGTAAGCTGTCTTGATTGTAAAGAGACAAAGAATTTGCATAAGATGTTAGGTACGTACTGTAACTAGGGACGTATTTCTTGGACAACCCCCTCTCACCCCCGACCCTCCTTCTCGCAATTTTATCATTTGATGACATCAAACGTAACAGTAAGTAAATAACCCTCTTCAAAGAAAGCCGTTATATTATTGCGATAAGGTCAAATGCGGCTGCAGACATATTATGGAGCTATTTTACGGACATTCATCTATTTCCTCCAGAACCATTCCATCGCCAGCACTAAGTGCATTAACGAGCCAACGTCATGACAGCTATTCCCGTAGAAGAAATAAATAGCATTCCTGGGGCGTCCATAATTTTCCTTCGCTCCAACTATCCTCGCAAGAATTTCTTTGTCCGCCAGAAAACTTTCTACCGTAATCGCCTGCGAATGCGTTCTTGCTATGCTCACTGGTCGACGCTATTTGTGGGTTTGTGGTCCCGTGTTCGTTGATCGACGCTATTGGTGGGTTTGTGATCCCGTGTTCGTTGATCGACGCTATTGGTGCGTTTGTGTGCTTGTGTTCGTTGACGGGCACAATTGCTGAGTTTTTTATTTCGTGTTCGTTGAGTGACGTAATTAGCGCCTTTGTCATCTACTGTTCATTGACCGACGCCATTGGAGCATTTGGAAGCCAATGTTCGGTAATCTAAGCGAGTGATGGTTTTTAATCCGTATTTTCTCAATATTAATTTCCTATCTTTGTACCACGCTCCATGTTTAATAAGTTTGCAACAAACCTGACTTACTAAGCAGCGATTATTTCTTTCGTGACACTATGGCAAACAACTATTTCAAACGATTATCTCCTTTAAATATTCATGCATTATAGATATAATAATACCGTAGTCTACTTCTTAATTTGCAGATATTAATGTTAAAACGTTGTTTATGTTAACTTCCACACCTCCCACTGCTAGCCACAACTACTATTACTTCTATTACAGTTACTACTGCTGCGCATTCTACTACTGTTCAACACTACGACTCAGAAATAAATGTGATAAAACTGAATACACATTCCCAATAGAAGCTGATTACGTCAATATCCTTAGCAAGTCTATCCTCAGAGACCTCACATAGTAGTAAGACAAACTGCATTAACCAAACAGATTCGGCTGTGGGCGCCACAAAAATACTTTTACGAGTGAATTACATACAGTAGCTACTCATCACTAGATCTCTTCGGCTTGGAAAGCAAAGTCTTATTGGTTGATTTATCGGGTTTTGTTTACACAGAGGTCGGTGTATGTATGCACTGTGTTTCCTGAGATTGAATGCAGAGATCCTGGGAGCCAATTATTGCTCTTGATTGCAGCATTTGTCGCATTAACTTGTTAGTGACAGCTAGGTGCCTACTATTTAACGCCACACAACGAAATGGATCTTCTATTATGCAATTAATTCAGAATATATCATAATAATAGCATACACAGAATGCATACTACACGATAGATGTATTTTTTATACTACAATATATGAGTTTGGGAGCAAACGTACTTAAAACAAATGTCGTTAAGATGTTAAAAACTCTTAGCATTGTTAATTAGGCTATAGCATACAATTGATAGACAAATATGCAATGCTAACAGGAGTCATTATCTTACGAAGTTTTACAATATAAGTATAAATACATGTTACCCCATTCTTAAATCTTTCAGTAATAAGCGTTGTAATCGAGATGAGATTCAACCTTCATGTATACTGCTTGAAGTTATACATTGTATTGCTGATCCTCTTTGTTACATTGCAATTTGTGCTTGGAGAACGGCATTTATCCTAATGTATTAAAACATACTCGTGTTATTCCTTTCTTCAAGTCAGATCGTCCGAATGATGTGGCTGATGTGTTAACGTGGCCGTTAACAATGTTCTTCGAGTGATCTTCAATGTGCAACGTGATGAAAATAATGTTCCTGTAATTTCAGTGAATGATAAGTATAGGAGACTGGGGTTGTTGAAACTCGGGGAAGTTTATTAATAGTTCTTATTGAAATATGTTCGAAATGCGCTATATAGGGACACAGATATTTTTCGTAAATACTATGCCAGCCAATTGCCGAATCATGAGCATGGCACCCGACACCAGAGACTAAATTTACCACAGGCAAGGTTGGAGGTACAGAAGAAATTTTTCATTTTTCAGAGTGTTCGATGCTATAACTCGATTCCAGATATGTTCACGCAACCAGTGAATGATACTGTGTTCAAAATAAAGTACAAAGACTATGTAATGGGGTAATACTAGATGTATTTTTTTATCAATTTTAGGTTGGCAGCTTGTTAGATAAGGGTTTTCTGTTGTTATCCGTTCTCGTTTAATGACAAAACACATTCTTATTTGCATTCATATGTTTCTATAGAGCAACATGTGCATGCTATGGAAATCCACCAACACATCCGTTTTAGTTTGAATCAATTTAGTGCATATCAAGGGCTTATTGCCCGAATTTTAAAGATTGGTTATCACCTAATGAAGATAGTAAGCAGTGCTTAGAAATTTAGAATCTGTATAGCCTAGTCTTTTCTTTTCGCTTGATGTGTAAGTATAAGAGCATATTTTACTGCAATCGATACCAATGACTTTTAATGTAAGTGTGTCTCACAAGTGAATATATCACTTTTAGTAGGCACGTTCTCTATTGTAGGTAAATTGAGCTTGATCCTGGTGCTATTTTATTCTCGTATTTTGTATGTTTCAGTGTGCTCTTGTACATGAATTTTAACGATGATTGTATTCAGAGAACAACAATAAAGGAGTAAAGGAGTATAGACCCATATCTACGTTATCTATCTTCAATAAAATTTTAGAGAAAGTCATTCATTCTAGGCTATCAAATTTCCTTTCATCACATAAAGTAATTTGTGGTCAGCAGTTTGGCTTTCGATGTAAATATAATACAACGCTAGCAATTTTTCATCTTGTAACTGATCTTCTAAAATGCTTCCACGATAAAACGTATGGTATTTCATTATTCCTAGACCTTCGAAAAGCGTTCGACACCGTAGATAAAGCACTTTAATTAAAAAAAAACTTGATCATTATGGCGTTCGGAATGCAGCAAATGCACTGATTAATAGTTACTTGTCTAACAGGGATCAATATGTACTCTGTAAAGATGCCAAATCACGTATATTGCCTATTAATTAGGGTGTTCCCCAAGGAAGCACTTTAGGCCCGTTAATATTTAACATTATTGTTAATGACATTACTACCTTAGGTATGAATTATGTATTGTATGCGGATGACGCAGTTTTCTACACCAATAGTGATAATTTTCAAACTGCTATAACTGATATGCAAACTTTTTTAAATGTGTTGTCTGAATGGTTAACTCAAAATAGATTAACTGCCCATGAGAATAAAACCAAATTAATGCTTTCTCCCCCTGTACTCACCAACAGCTGCCACCTATCTTCTTTAACAATAACCTACTAGAGTGGGTTCCCCAAATATGATATCTTGGACTGATCCTGCATGAAAAGCTGGGTTTTAAGTCCCATATTGAAGACATTCAGCGTAAGCTTAGCAGGGTTTGTGGCATAATCTATGCAATATCCAATTATGTTGATCGTGAATCATTAAAAATAGTTTACTACGCTTTGGCTCATTCAATGATGGTCCAGAATATTATCGTTTGGGGCGGAGCCCCACGTTGTCACATTCACAAACTTGAAGTAATATTGAATAATATACATAGGCAAATACTACGAATAAGACGTAACGAAAACAATGTGCTCGTAATGAGATGCAGCGAAATGTACCTGTCTTTACAAATGTTGCAATTTCAGGATGGTTACAACTATTCCTTACTTAAATTTTTTTCGATTTGTGTTCTATAATCATCCTGTAGTATTTCTAAAGTATTTCAGTCCTCTTATTCCCTAACAAAACTACTAACTGAGACGTTCTGTTCTCAATCTCCCAACCATGCGTGTTGACGTTGAGAACCGCGCTACAGTATTTCAAATTGCAACACTTCTCAATAAACTTCCTGAGTATTTATTAGATCCCATTTTCGATTATGTCTTGAAAAAGCGTTTTAAAGAATACGTCATGCAATTTTATTAGCTTTTGTTTTTGTTTTATGTTGCCCAAAAAGTTTGTTCGACTTTCAGTGGCTACGCAGATGCATTATTCTATAGTGTATTACTACTTTACCAAATACTTGTAATGTATAAAATGAGTCTGTGTGTAATAAACCAATCAAACCTACACATTATCATCGATCAAACTCTAATTAAATGGCAGCAGTCTCTGCTACCCGACTGTCAATAATGCCACGTATCTCATGGGAAGTCTAGTTTCTTTCTTTACAGAACACAAACTACCCAACAATTCAGGCTACAGTATGCTAACCAGTTAATCGGAGCAAGTTCTTGCACAAATAATTGATGCCTGGTCAGCGTTCCGACAAGGTAACAGACAGAACGACGAGTTCGTAGGTTAGCGTCGTACAGGATCTCCTGTTTGTTTCCCTATCACGATTTCATGCTCCTGTTGTCCACCTGACTGCAGCCAATCCAGGCAACACAGCAATGATCAGGGAGAAAGTGAACGTGTTAAAACGCCATTAGGAGCTAAGATGATTTCGCTGAAAGGAATTTAGCTGAGCTATAATCCTATCTCACGCACTCTTGAGCGGTTTCTGCAGTAGTGTTCTTTTCAACGATTAATAGAAACTCTGCAATGATCATTTTGTAGAATTTCTAGACGATTTGCAACATATCGTGAGGAATGTCTTTCTTTATTATTTTGACGGCTGATAATGAATAATAAATATGTATTCCATGGTGTAGAAGTAGAATTATAAAAGTGGTATTTTCGCACTACTTCGATGACGCGGGATGAGAAAACTTAATATAGCGCGGCAGAGTTCCGAGACAATTTTTTACCTATTAATAAATAAATAACTTTTATTAAGAACACAGTGGGTTCACAAAATACGCTTAGAAGCTCACAAGTACCAACAAAGTAGCCAAAGTTCAACCTAGTGATTAGGCCCAGTCACAAATATTGGTGGCCACGCACAATGAGAATAAATAGATACACTTACCCTACACCTGCAGACACGAATGGCATTGAGCAGCTCAATCTCACACAGGATCACAGGTAATAAAAGGGAGAGAAAGAACTCTTCACTGCGTTGGTACAGAGAATTTAACAGATTACCCCTGTACAGTGTGATTGAGACACTGTTTCATTATATAGCTAGCCTGGCCAAGGGGCTTGTAACAATGGTAATAATACAAGTTGCACCCAGAGCTCAGTACCCAGTATACCAACAGGCTCACATATAGTCCTACCGTACCTCGAGCAATCAAAAGGAAATAGTACAGTAGGAAGACAGAGATATATCAGCTCACGCCTTCTTGCCCTGAAATGGAAGCTAGAGAAGTAGCAGGAATAGGCACATCAGCTACATGTCATTCTGATCATGGAGGTTGTTGCCTAAATACAGAATCCTAACCCACCGCTGCTTGAGTGCCGAAAATATAAACTATAGGCATATAAAAGTATGTGTTGGGCGATAACGAATACGTTTATTATGTCACTAAAAAAGTTACTTCTGCCAATGCATCCCGTGTGAGTGCGGCGGTTGAGCGTCTCCTTATTTCTTCGTCAATTTTTATCAGGCCCGTCAGCCCATTATAAACTATACAAAAATTATGAAAATGAAAAGCTTAGCTCCCCAAATCGTCTGCAGCTAGCGAGTGTATTAGACTCAGTCGCTATTTTTATATCCTTGACGCATATTCGGGCGTTTTTGCTCTTTTTGGTGCATAAATGATTTACATAAATTTATGATGTTTCCAGTGGACGAATGCCTTATGGCAAAATAGGAAACACATCTTAATTATTTGTTTATCTATTTATTTACTTGATAACGTACCTAGCTGTTAGAAATGGGGCGAAAAATTTGTGATGGTATTTCTCCATTAATCATAGTCAGGATAGCGATTTGGTTTTGAAGGGTACAGTGCAACTGGTAACTTTAGTAATCAGAAGAGGTGAGTGCACCCGATTTCATTACCATTATTATTATTATTCTTTTCTAGCCACTCAGTCCTTTCTTTTCGTGAGTGTACCCTCGCCCCTTAAAGGTAGTCAAATCCATTGTAATGAGAGGCAGCAGTAACACGATGGTATTTAATCCGATAGCGCAGGCTGCATCCTTCAACGTGATGTGACTACGTCAGTATGTAAATTAACCTAGAGGTTTTACTCAAGAGTTAGCAACTCGAGGCTACAGTGATAACGGCAGCCGAGTTCGATCCTGACATTTTCATTCGCTGTTTTTTCAAAGTACAAAAAGCCACACAAAAAGTTCTAACAGCTCTTCAGGCTGCCTGCTTTTCGCTAGCTTCCCGAATTTAACATTGCCTAACTTAATCTAACAATTTTCAACATAGCATGTCCGGATGTAACTAAATTATTCTATTCGTGTATTACATTAAAGTGCACAATTCGAATCAAAACAATATGGTAAACACCAATGACTGTATGCATATTGATGTGGTTTTATGTGTTTATTTATAAACTAGTTGACCCGTGCGTGAAAAAATTCACGCAATAATCGATATGCTTGCTTTATATAGACCGGTGCAGAAGGACTCGGAAGGTACGGAGCGGAAGCCTTGGACCTGTTGGATGACTCCTGTGTCGCATAGATGCACTTTTCTCTTTATTGGTAATACGTCTTTGTTCTTGAAGCTGTCGTAGTTTCGTTCTTCTTTTGCGTTCTCTATCCAGTCTTCTTTTTCTTTCAAAGACTAACGTCTTCCATAGTGAGAGGCAAAAACAAAATCTTGAGAAAAACTGCAATAAACTTGAATGCAACTCCAGTCGGCTTATATTCACTGTGAGCGTACCGTAGCCATGATTCTGACTTTCAAGTTCAAATATCTGCTTGATTGAAGTGCTGAAATTTTGTTAAGAAGTCGACACGAGATAAATAAAAAGATAAATACACGAAGCGTTTTAGTATATTACTAGTGGACCCGTGCGTAAAAAAATTTCAGCAATAAGCGATATTTATGCTCTCTTCTCTGATTTACCGTTACCACATTTTCCCGCTCACGCTTATTAGCAATTCTTGTTCCCTTCCGTAACCTTTCTACTTCAAGTTTTTATTGTCACTGTACCGCATATGCGACTCATCTCTCTTCTTTCTTCAGACTGTAGTAGTCTCGTTCTTCTCTTAAGTTTCCTATCCTCTTTCTTCATTAAACGTGTGTCATCCACAGTAAAATCTTAAGTAAAACACTGCAATAAACTGAAATGCCCCTCCAGTCAGCTTATACGCAATGTGAGTGCACCGTATCCATAATACTGTCTTCCATACTTAACTAGCTGCTTCATTGATGTGCTGAAATTCCGGCCTCTAGCTGAAGCGAAATCTTCCCTATCAGAAAAAATAGTTGTCTATTGCCCGTGAAATAATTCTCTTCTGCCTGTCGTGAGCGCTCCATTGATCATCTGCCAAATTTATACGTTGTGATCAGAGAAAAAAAAGTTACAGAATTGGACTCCAGAAACTGCATAGATATCATTTCGGCTTCAAGAAGTGTTTCAAGCAAGAAATGCATTCGGATAAATGGAAAAGGATATACCCATGCCCTCTTCTGTAACCCGGAAATCGATCTCTATGAAGACGTAACTTAATTACAGTAACTGCAACCTGGCCTATTTTCCGCCTATCATCTTGCTTAAGAACGGATACGAATTAAAGGGAAGCAACAAGCGTTTTCTTATAGTAGGAAGGACGTTTGTATCTTTCTTTTCACGGTTTGAACCGCATAAATAGGCAAAATGTTGGCAGGGTTGGAGATTGTAGACATCCCGCTTTGTGGAAAAACGATTCACAAAAATTAGACCAGGTTGCAGAAGATTGTAAGGTAGGGCTTCTTCAAAACTCAATATACTTTTTGCAAACTTTTGGAAACAGGATATTCAAGACAAAAAAGACATCTACAATATAACAAAGACCGATATGTATTTATCTGTGTGTTTCGTTATTTATTTATTTATTTATCGGTTTATCCATTTTCTGTCACGCTTCTACAAAACAGATAGGCGAAAATTAGCCCAGGTTGGAGACTCTGGTCATTCTCTCAAGTTCTATTGAAAAACTGCTAGGTAGAAAATAGGCCGGGTTGCAGAAGATAGCAAACGTGTCTTAAATCAGGGACAACTGAAATTTCAACAATGAAGACCTCGCAGGCTTAGTCTGATTTGTACGAGTATTAGCTTCTCCATACAACGAAACTATGGCAAAGTATCGGGCGACGTTATGTCTGAATGCACTTCTTGCATTGCCGAAGTTGAAATCGAAGCACTGAAGATATCTGAAGCTTCCATTGCACTCTCATGCATCTTGATTCGTAGCTTCTTCCCACAGATGATTTCGTTGCTTCAGCTATTCTCCCAGATTTAATTCAGTGGTCGATGAAACAGCTTTCGCTAAGCAAAAACTATTGGACCAGTATAGGCCAGCCTAGCGTATCCACAATACCAAATCTGAGCTATTACTGTGAACGTTGCTGATCGGGCTGCAATAAGCCGTGAAGTTTCTCCAGTTCAGAGAAAATAAAGTTTCGATACAGAGCGGCTGTGAAGACGTAAACGCTCTTCTTAGGGTGCTTAGGTTAGCAGTTTTAATAATAACCAATGTATGATCAACTAGAGCACTCTGAGAGCGCATTCCTCCTCCAAGTAAGGCAACGATAACGAAAAAGTCAATTGGCTCTGAAACCATGATTACTTTTGTATCAACTCCAAAATCTAATCATTTATGTCTCTTAATAATATTAACAGCTTCTGCAATGTTTTCGAAGATCCTTTCATAACTGCTTGAGTTATGCTGCTAACAAACATTATGACAAACATAAGTCAAACATACAAACGAACCAACCGATCTGCACCAAAATTTAGTCATTTATATCTTTTAACATTAGTAACAACTCTTGCGAATTTTTCACAGATCCACCCGAGCTTTTTGAGTTATTGCGTAACAAACATTATGACAAGCCCAACTTAAACATAGAAACGAATAAACCGATCTCCTCCAAAATTTGACCTTTTTTCTTTTCACATTATAAACAACTCCTCTAAATTTCATAAAGATCCATTCGAAACTTTTTGAGTCATTGCGTAACAAACACTTTGACAAACATAAGTCATACATACAAGAGAACCAACCAATCTGCACCAAAATTTAGTCATTTATATCCATCAACATTACTAACAACCCCTGCAAATTTCATAAAGATCCAATCAAAACTTTTTGAGTCGTTGCGTAACAAATATTATGACAAACACAACTCAAATATAAAATCGAATCAATCTATTTCCTCCAAAATTTAACCATTTTTGCCTTTTAACGTTATTAAAAACTCTTGTAAATTTCATAAAGATCCATTCAAACCTTTTTGAGTTACAGCGTAACAAACATGTTTTTAACATTTTATTACCTTATTTCTAACAAACGGATTTTTACATCGCATAGTAACAGCTGTGATCGTGCAGAATTGATTACCATGCATTCTTCTTGGTGGAAGCCCACGCTCACTGTATTTATAAAGTAAGTATCAGGCGTGAACTAATTAACACGATTTGTTGTCGCTCCACCTGACGTCACAGCTGAAAAGGAGTGGGAGGGCTTAACACGCTACCTGCGCGTGAGTAAACCTGTTACGTAGTTCAGCCATGACCGAAAGAGTCGATCGTATCATTAAATTTTAGATATAAAGCAATGTCTGTGTTACAACAGTTTCAAGATTCAAGAAGTTTTAGTCTGACGCCTTGTCAGAAATGAGTAGTAACGAGAGTGCCTTACGACACAGAGCAAGAGGAGAAGAAATAAGGTAGTTCTCATTTTCGCATCTCCTTCCGAGTACCACGCTTGCAGAGTCTCATGAAATGCTATCAATACACAGCTTTGCGTGTAGCCAACATATGTGAGCACTTCACGGGTGAGTCTCTAGGGAAATTCAGCTGTGGTTTGGCACACTGTACTGGGTATACAGTTGCAGTATGGATACTGTAACTGGAGGCATCGCGTATAATATAGGTAGGTTGACACCTACGCACTTTCTTGTTGCGACGTGTTGCGACGTCGTCACTTCGTGCTACTGCGCGACAAAATTTAAAACTGTTTTTAAAACCTTGCGACGTCGTGCTATTTTACACATATCTTGCGAGGTCTTGTCACGAGCTGGCACGATGCGTAGTACGATCTCTTGCGAGGTGGCGCGACCCCACGTCGCAACAAGAAAGTGCGTAGGTGTCAACCTACCTTAAATATCAGTGCGCAGTGTTAGCCTAATAATTATTGAAAGCTTAACTGCCAACGAGAGTAAAGCCAAGGCCTCCCAAATTACAGGCCTGGGTGGGGTCAGCACGCAACCATGTTGGTCCGATCGGTGCTGTCCTTGGACACATTGACAAACTATTTTACGCAGCCTGATGTTTTTTTTTTTTTTTTGTACCTACTCTGCATATTATGAGCTTATATGGACGGAAAACTCTAAATATCGTAATTTGTTGTCAATATAGAGCTCAAATGCAGTTTTCTATCTGGATATGTTCGAAACATGCAGAGAGATACCAAAAATATTAAGTTTTGTGCCATAATTTCTCCAGGGCCTCTACGTCTTCTGAGTACTTTCGAAACACATACTCAGACCTGCACTACACGCAGAGCCGAGCAGCGTATATGGCCTGCAATAACGCGATATGACAACCAGCAATTACGTGAATACTCCGCAGGATTATGCCCAGTAATATTGAGTTGGCCAAAAAGCTATTTACTTTTTTGTATCAACGTTCCAGTTTTCTAATCGTGCCTACATGCTCTCTCTTTGGTTACTGTATTCATCACAGCGACTACATTTACAACAGCGAAAAGTAAGCCCCGAAAAAATAAGATTCTAGTTTTATTGTTTGCATTTAAATCGTTTAAAAAAGGATCAGGCGGAACACTATCGGCAACTCATGTTTCTTACTACAGAAAAGGAAAGAAAGCAGCAGAACTTGACCGGAAGAGATGCAATGGGTATGGAGAGAGAGCTGTTCAGGAACTGATCTGTCAGCAATGGCTTACTCGACTTCCAACAGGGAATTTTCAGGAGACGCACGTCACTCCGACAAGGTTACGAGACTAGAGTTTTACGACCAGACAATTCGCAGATATTCTCACATACAACATATACATAACCAAAAAAAGTGCCGAAAATGAATTTCCACCTAAAAAATAAACAATTTTTTTTGACCGACCTAATACATATGAGATATTGAGCTAAATCTCAATCATAATATTTTTCATTTAAACTTTACACACGTGGTTCCCAACCTCATTAAGAAAGGCCGAGGCTCTCAGATTTGAATAAATAGATAATATCCGATAAGGATGAGCCTAACATATCGAAGTGCAGTGTACCATAGTTAATACGCTGTTAATAATGTAGCCTAATTGGGTCTATGAATGATTTATATAAAACCGGGCTGAAAGCTGCATTTTTCAAATTAACGACCGATTATCTTGCTCTTTGTTCTCGGGTATTGCTTTTTAATTTGATCTTCCACGCTTGAGCTGGCGGCGGCCATCAACGCAAGCAGTCATGCACGCTGCTGCCCAATGAGCAAATCACCCTTCATAATCTCTCTTTGGTTTTCTCCTCTAATATTAGGTAAAAAATAAAACTGATGGCAAGGTTCTGAACAATTACACCACTTCTCTGTTAAGGCGCCATTGATATATATGACAAAGGCGAGTGAAACTAAGATATATAGCTTGATTTGTCTGGTACTTCAATGAGAAGATTTCATTTCCTAACTTTGAATCACATTACCAGTGTTAGGAGCAGCCCGATTACGTTGAAACGTCACAACCTGCACTTTAACCAGCACAATACTTGGGTTTCCGGCCACCTTCAATGTATTCAACACGATATCATAACTCTGAAACTCGATTGCATGGGATGAAATCGATGGCCCCGTTTCAGACTAGTCAAGGCTATAGTGAACTTAACTCGACTTCGGCGAGCCAATCGGTGGCGCTCTAAGTGTACTCGGGCCCCTAGAATTTATACCATACGATGTAGTACTACAAACATCTAGCGATATAAGGCAGTGTACGTTATAGTGCCCCTGTATTCGAAAGTATCATATGTTCTTTTATATATATATATATAAGTATCTTATATCGTACAGTCTATGTTCCTCCGTATTCGTAGCGCATGGTATCTGTACATAATAGTTTATGTGAGTTGATGTATTATACGAGTACGACAGTGTACAGTATAGAATAGCGGTAGCGTATGCATGATGTACAATACGTATACGTTTTGAAACGTTGCAACATACGAATGCAGTCTGATACCTACAACACAGTACATGCAGAGTACAGTACATGTTATGGTCAGTAGCCCCGATAGAGCATCTGAAAACCAGAAATGCCAACTTACCGAGCCAAACACCACAATTTATGAGCGCTCCAACTTGACAGAGTGGCGCTATCTCCTGTAATAATCTTTGTAATAGTCTTTAGTGGCCTCGTAAAGGTGGTCCTCTTTCTTTTTTTAAGTTGTTTTAAGGTCATTTTAACCTTACTTTTAAGTTCATCATAAACATTTCATAAAACAGCATTTTTATTTGAATGAAAACAAAGTAAAAGAAATCATGTGAGTTACTCCTTTTTAAGTAGGTAGGTAATTGTTCACGTCGGGCTTTGGATTTCATTATGAAATGCAAATGGGATAGAACAGGTGAAATTAACAAAGCCTTCTAATTCGTTGATATAAGTGATTATAATTGAATAGTTATAATTGGAATTACAGCCTAGGATTCAGAGATAAAATAGTGTATTTGTTGTGATAAATCAGTGGCAACATCATAACTGTATTAAAGTTTGACGTCCATGGTTTACAGACAGCTCGTTATGAGTAAAAAATTTGTTTCTTGACATATGCTATGAGTATTGCCCTAAAGGAACTAAATTTATACTTTTGGATCATTTGTTTAGAAACGAATGCAAGTGTTTTGCAAGGTATACGCTTCAAAATACGTTAGGACTCATGCTACATTTTGAGGGGTACATTTACACGTTGGTGGGGGACTTTGACACTGCACTGACTTTTTTTTATTCTATTATGTGGCGAGTATATAGGAATCAGTGGAGTACACTCAACCGTGGAATTGCTTTTATGGTAAGATCAAGGGCCAATTAAATGCCTGTTAGCAAAAATGGGCCGTAATTCCTTTTGGACAGTTAATATATACGACAATAATTATTACTACGTAAAGTCATGCAGTATAGGTTTAACCTGTTTACTTACATTATCTAGCAGCAAACTCCATGTGGATTATTACATGCAAATACATTAAACAGCGCAGCACATGCAAGATATTATATTAATTCATCAGCGCATGGCATATTTTGGACTGTTTAGTTTATTCGAGCAGAGATCATCGGGATCAAAAGCACAGCTTAAAATGAAAGCGATCTCAAAGCGATTTCACGGCTCTCTCTCTATAGAGAAGTTTATCAATGCCCTCCTGAAGTCAAGAGTCTCTCCACCGGGATGCATTTCGAGCGCTCTTCTGGCAACTCTGCAGTGACTTGTTGACTCTCCCTCCCGCTATTGATCTCCCGCAAACACTCCAGTTTGCTTTCTGAAGCGACACACTATGGCATTTACGGTCTTAATGTGGAGTCGCTCATAGCGGGTGTTCTTTGATTTTGTCCTAATGACTGTCATCAAGTGTGGACACGAATTAAGATGAGCCAGATGATATTGCAGTCAAGGATTCTTCTACCTAGTATTGTGCCAAGCACATTTAGCTTCCTTTTCTGTCTGTGTAGGCTATATGTGTCTGCTTCTGCCTCTCTGATACATAAGTCCGGAAATGTGAGATAATTCATTTTTTTCTCGCGTAGTTTTCTCTAATGTGACATGAGAGTACTGCACGAATTCTAGCATATACTACATAATGCCTTGTAGAAACCCATTACCGTCCGTATTCAAACATTAATTTTAAAAAGACCTTATTTGAAGCTTTTTTAATCGGGAAACAGTTGAAAAACACCGGACGCAGTGGGACGA
Organism: Parhyale hawaiensis; assembly: GCA_001587735.2. Taxonomy (NCBI): domain Eukaryota; kingdom Metazoa; phylum Arthropoda; class Malacostraca; order Amphipoda; family Hyalidae; genus Parhyale; species Parhyale hawaiensis. The sequence goes on from LQNS02000155.1 coordinate 2,624,248, forward strand.
TCTCTTCAAACGAAATCCAGCGCCATTTTTGGTAATCAGAATGAACCTTTTTTGTCTACTCACTCGGTCCAAGGAAACTTCTTCGAAAGGTTAAAGTAATCACCGACAGCAAGACATTACCTAAGCATTTTTAAGATTTGAAAGAACCGTTAGAGATGCATTCATTACCTGTGAAACATGAAAATGGAACTTCTGCTTAATATGCAAACCACTCAGTACCGGTAGTACGTTTTTTCACTTCACATCATTCACTAAAGAATGTGCTTCGTAGTGTTTCTATAGAGTAATCTGCATGTATGAAGTTTCAAAACCGACATAATTGTAGACTAAAGTGATTTAATCTAGAATATTAAAATACTAACTAAACGCGTCGACTAGACTAGCAAATAAAATTTAACATTTCGGGACGGACAAATCCCATCTTCAGAAAAAACTTACAGAATCTATCTAAAATTAATGTTTATTTATTCGATCGTAGTTAGGGGAGCATAGGTGTGGTCGGGAGGAGGTCTAAAAGGCAAATGAGTTTCCATGGGCTCCCCGTTGAGTCCCTCTCTAGCAAATATCTTCCTGTGCCACCACGAAACCCTTTGGCTTAACGACTGCCCTAACAATTTCAAACAGATCCACTATTATCGCTATGTAGATGATACCTTTCTCATATTTACGAATCAAACTACTTCAGATTTATTCCTGCAATATTTAAATAGAAAACATCCAAATATAAAGTTTACTGCCGAAAACCAGTCTAACAGTTCTTTAGCTTTCCTATATGTTTTAGTAACCAATCAAGACTCAACACTTACCACTGGGGTTTACAGAAAACCCACATTCTCAGGCCTAGGGACAAGCTTT
>LQNS02000155.1:2628209-2642660 GCA_001587735.2 Parhyale hawaiensis
TGTACCGCTTCATACAGTTCACCAGTAGACTCACATCAGCCGACTGTACAAGAGCTGACATCCGGCCTCTCCACGCAGCTCCGCTCATTTGCCTTTTAGACCTCCTCCCGACCACACCTATACTCCCCTAACTACGATCGAATAAATAAACATTAATTTTAGATAGATTCTGTAAGTTTTTTTTCTGAAGATGGGATTTGTCCGTCCCGAAACGTTAAATTTTATTTGCTAGTCTAGTCGACGCGTTTAGTTAGTATTTTTATTGTAGACTATATTCACTATACAGTCAAATCACCAGTGCATGCCAGACAATCTTCTTGTGATGCTTTTGTCTAGAAGTCTTGAGAGGTGACCCGAAAGCCTTGGCACATCTGGGGTCTTGCTTTCCGAATGCATAAAATTAGTTGATAAATGCGAAAAAATTTGCAGTATTCGAGTTACTAAAAATTCATGAAGTAATACCGATTCAAATTTTCTATAAACGCTGCTTATCTCTTCTTGTATCTTCCTTTCATTTGTGTTCTTCGCAATTTCGGCAGCAGTTGATGAAACTTGTGCACAGCCGGTCCCCGATCCTGTATATATCCAGCAATGCTAAATAGGGCCAAAAAATTCTCTTGCTAGTGCTAAAATGTGAGAACCTGCAGTTCTCCTGCAACTATCATAATAAATCCAGCACAATTCCATGCTCCATAGGTTAAAAGTGGTACGAGGCTGCGGTATTTGTGCAAAATTGTGGAAATAGTACCAATGATAAGATATTTTTAATAGTTATAATAAACCTATGAAATGAAACGATATTGCTCGTTCAAAGTATTACAATAATACTGAGGCCATATTTTTTTTCACGTGCGATAGACCTTACGAACCGCTGACCCTGTAACAAAATATTACAAAATACTCAGCTTATAATCTTGTCTGAAAGAGAAAAAAATCCAGTGGCAGATGTTGGACGCGTCACTTCACATCAAGAGTCCAAGACGTACTTTTCTCCCTTTAGCATTTATAATCGTGACGGCCAGAGCCGTATAAGCAAAGATTAGAACCAAGGTCACATGAGGTCATGTGCAAGCATGCTAGCTAACGCTGAAGCCAAAGAATATACGCAAACAAAGACCATGTTTAGAAAACTGAGACTTGCAGTCTGTGTGTGTGAGTGTATGATGGGAAAAGAGAAAGAAGATGCTTCGGACAGGTAACGCAAACGCCCTTGAAACAAAATACCCTCGCTAGAGAGTGGAGAAAATTTTTGCGCTGGGACCAACTCCTCGGTCGTGACGAGATAAGAGTTAATTAAGACAGAAAGACGCCAGCATGAGCCATTAGTGTAGAGAATTTATGTCACCGTGAATACTCAATGGCAGATGCATTATTATTCGTTCACTTTAGAAAACTTTTCCTTGACGACAATTAACGTCATCCATGAGATGTACAAGGTACTATTGGTTGAAGTGAAATTAATGCTGTGCCGAGTGTATTGTCGTGGGTAGATATTAAGTAATTTATAAAATTTAATCCTGCGCAGTAGTTTCTTCGTTGGTACTCGTATTTGGTACTCGTATTTTTTATTGAATTTGAAGACCTTAATACGGATCTTGTTGGTGAGAACCGATAAATTTAGTGTGCGGGTTTTCGTCCATGTACGAGTGTTATACAGTTCATGGGCAGGAGATGATAATATCATGGCTTTAGTAATAATATTATTAATGCTATAATACAGCGTGCTCCTTTTTGATGTCGGTGTCAGAATAAGTACCAATTTGTATACAATCTTTATCCTTGCAGATGTTAAAAATTATTGAAGAGCTACGAAGATGATATAGAGTATCACTGATGCAACGGTGTTAACCTCAATTTCTCTTTCTAAAACAAGTACAGTATGGCAGGACCAACTCTTTGCTCTGAGTTTAGACATTTTCTAGCCTGCAGTTTTCTAGTTGCAGGCTTCGAGTTGTTTTGCTTTATGTTGCAGCTTCGTTTCCAATGGTCAGTGTTATCCAGAAAAAGCATTTTTTCACCAGGAATGCCACAAAAAATAACCTTTCTATTGTAGCCAAACAAACTCAGGAGCTAGACGCAGCAGTTTTAAGGGCCGTTTTGCTTCCTGGTATCTTCGTCGTGCATTTTTATAAAAAATTGCTGTGTATTTGCCTCCTATTAGCAAAATAGCTTTAATTATGGAAACTGTGATAGGAAATTACGGTCCAGTTTAAAATAAAAATAGAATTGCGTTGGTATTGCGCAAACTGTAAGGGCCGCTGGCCGTAAATCTCTTTCGTCTTCCATTGCTTCTCTTCTCGTTTCTCCATTCCTCTACATTCTACTAACATAATGGTAATAGCTCATAGAGGGCCGGGGTGTAAGTCCCGGTGTCTTTTTGGGAATGGGCCTCTTGGTTTGTCAACTGCCGCCTATCTAATCTAATCTAAACTCCACAATAATAAATAGGCTAGCACCTCGTGGAGCCTTTAACAACTGTAGTGATGTAGAATGAGAAAAGTTACAACTAAGAGAAGGCCGTAAAAAGCAGGGACAAAGTCTGGATATGCATAATCTTTTTTTTTTTTTGCCTACAAGGTAAAAAAATGAGGGTGGTGGTTTAATCTAACTTTCTGTCAAAATCAGAAATTTTCTAAAATGTTAACGCTATCGGCAATGTCCCGAAAAAAAGCGTCCATATTCTGAGCATGGACTGACAAAGATATCAAATCAAGAACAATATTGATAGCATACCACCAATACTGCAAGTTCCGAGGTTACTTGCCAGCAGAAAAATGAGTTTTTTTGCGTGTCCGTGGGCAGCAATGGAGAGTCAAGTACCATGTCGATAAGCAAACATCGATTTGCATGAAAATAAACACGCGCAAGAAAATCAATCAACTTCTGAGAATGCCAGTCATAGGTCGAAGGACAGGGACTGCTCTTAGCGAGTGCAGCTGTTCATACTGTAAGGCCAAACAAAGCTACTTCTGAAGGAGCCAAGCTCATACCAAGGGACTCTTGATTGTTCCTCTATTTATGATGTCGTAATGATGAATGAGTAGGAGAGGTGAGGAAGAACCTCGAAGTTCAGCTTACGAATAAAAAATAAATTAAAAAAGTACTAGTGCAAAAACTATTCGGACTTCAGCATATACTGCTAACCGATGTTATTAATTAGAATATGGATTAATTTATGGCTTGGCGGATGTGGAAGTAAAAGTTTTATTTATTTTATTTTTTTATATCTTACGTTATCACTGCAGCAATGAAGCATTTTGTTCAGTGGAGTTTTCATACAGGCTAAACAATAGAAAAATGTTACTAAGCATATCTTGTGTCATAATTCTAAATGAAACACAAACACTGAAAGAAGAAACTATAAAAGATATACTATATCGTCAGCTAGTTTTGTAGCGCATACTATACTAAAACATTGACGTTTTCACAGATTTTTTTCTGTTAATCTGAGAATATGTTTTTCAATCGTTAGCTTATCATTGAATGATTTGAAAATGTTTTGGATCCTGAAGAATAACTCCGATTTTGACCTGTGGATAGGACCTTTTTAAGTATGGGTGATAATTTTCTCTTTAATTACATAACATGATGGTCTAAATGGCAAATTAATAGAATTATTTCGCTGTAGACAGTAGTAATCTTAAGTTTCTTTTGTTGCAAATACTAGTGTACCAAACGCACCCTTTTGATGAGAAGTCATAGAAATATGTATTTGAAAACATCTCGGCTCAACAAAAGGTTTGATATGCACCAAGCGCAACCCTTCTGTTGAATGAGTCATAAAAATATATATTTGAAAACATCTCAGCTTAACAAAAAGGTTGATAGTCTAGATGAGACATAATTAAGTGACATCACCCGAAGCACCGTTGAAAATGAACATGTCCAAACACGGGCATGCAGGCAAGCGCCCAAGTGCCTTCCCGTATCCAAGATACCCTCTCCGCAACAAAAAAGTTGGGTACCTTGGAATTTTTTTCTTGAGTATTAGATAGGGAAAAATAAGGCTTCGGACAGACGCACGCACGGACGGACGGACTGACAGACAGCTCTCTTATTATCGTATAGATTGCGCTGGTCTGATAAATTTCATACACTTAGTGAGAATTCCAATTCTCCCACTAGTTTAACTGCAGTTAAACTTTCCATAAATTTTGAAAAGGCTATTCTATCTGCTTCTCTGTTAAAAATAGTTTCTTTGTTACAAGCGTGTTGTGTCTCAGGATAGCAATTCCTATTAGCTTATTGCAGTATCTAACACCGCTTATCGATAAAAATAATACACACTAGAAAGCTGCAATACTTCTCTCATTCTGAAATGGCTTGTTCTCATACCCAAAAACTTATTTATTTTATTCTTACAAATATTCGTCATAATCAACAATATTCTAAATGATGTCACATTTGTCTCAAGTCTTGCTGTTTTGGTAATAATATCGGAAAACTTAAATCCCAAACTTAAGGTATTTAAACTTTCTGCAGGATAAGAACTACAGTGACTTCTTCCAAGTCTCGCTATCTTGGAAGCATTGAAATCTTGCGGTACTAAGGTCAAGTTGTCCAGCCTCTTATCAAGCACTGACCGCATGAAACTGCTTCTGCTGGACTGAAAATGTTCTATGATTTCCTCACTTGCTTTTGTTAAATGCAACACTCCCCGTGCTGTTCTCATTTGTTTTCATTGCGGTTAACCGTTTTCAGTGTGTTTGCATGCAAATCAGTAGCGGTGAATTCGCATATGCATGGAAATAGGTGTAGCAATGATTTTTTTTTTTCAACCGTGCAGCTGTTGTCTGATCTTGCTCGGGGATTGTTCGTATGAAACTTAGCAATTAAAAAAAATTACTCGAACATGTGAAGAACCGCATGCAGTAAAATCAAGATTTTTTTAGAGAAGCTAGGTTTTAATAAATATATAACACCTGGGCATGCTCCAATACTATGCAACATACTCAGGTGATACATAGCTATTTAAAATAAAAATCTACAATGTTAGTGCGAAAGTAATATTCGATGTAGAACATTCAGCTATAAGCAAAAAAAAATGTGCTTTAGTTGGATTACAACGGTGGAATGGGATACATTTAGGTGTTCTGTCAGTTTCTTAGGGGTAATGGTAAGGTTCTCTAAAACAAAAGCTTTCAATAATGAGAAATCATGTTTCTATTATTATTTTTCACTTTTCCTTCAAAGTTGAATCAGTTACGACTTCAGAAGCGAGAAAACCACCTCCTACAACTTCTTCCATTCACTATATGAAACTCATAAGTGCTCTCAATATATTTTGCTGCCGCACTTGTATCAACACCTTCATGAAATTCGTATAGTAAACCTTCTCTTAGGTGACCGTTAGGTGGGACAAATCTGGGGCTAAAGTTTTGAAAATTATGGACAAACGTTAGTTAATTTTAAAGAATACGATACAAATGAAACACAGAGTTAATTTCTATCTCCAAGAAGAGTTTAAAATATGAATAAATTCTGTCTGAAAAATTTGTACTGGGAATGGGACATTACTTTTGCACCAACTGATAGTTCACTCAACAATTCTCAATATTAAAGTATGCTGTCCTTGCTCCTTAGAGGATTTTTTTTTTCTTTTTTTGGCAGTTTGGTAGTAATAATCCCCACACACTTGCCAACAGCTGGGTGGTTATATCAGGGTTAATGTAATTGAGTGATTTAATTATGAGTACAAGAAATATTGACATTCAATAATGATATGCGATGGCGAGGACTTTTTCATATTGATTCTACTAATAACGAAACTAATGTAATGAATCATAATTCAGTGATTATTATAACACACAGAACCATGATTGGGAGGGAACTTTGCAAGTTACATTTTGCTGTTCTTGACTGTTTCGCATTGGTTGGTTCTTTCCGATTAACTATATCATGATCGAAGAAATGCATAGTGGAGCATGGAAATAAGTTTGTTTTACATTTGTTTAACAAAAAAATATCCATTTCTTGCGCCCTATCGTTCCTACATTAGGCAACAGTATTACTGACTATAAGTTAACTTGTTTCTACCGAAATCCAAAATATGTTAATTGCAGACTTATTATTGTTATCATTATTATTATTGTAATTGAAAACCAAACTAGTGCCCGCTTGGCTTGGTTAGCAAAGTTGGTCTCTGTTCAACAGTTGCTCGTGTAGCTACAAATTTATTTGCTGTGCACCTTCTTGTGAATAAATAGAAATTTACTCAGCAGTTGTCTTGTAGCTACAACTTGTACAATGCCCAGTAATAAAGTCCTCCGGCTCATTGTTTTGTGGCAAAAATAATTGTTCTGTCTCACTGAGCTACTTAATTTGAAGAAGTTCCACCTCGAAGCTCGCCCCCACAAATATAAATATAATAACAGTCTCTGGAACTCCAAGTTTGAATCTAAACCTTGACAAAAAAATACGGAGCAGTGGGGCATACCACACACTTGTAAATCATCCTCCTACTAGTGGCTACAAATTATATGTTTCGTACTTGGCAACGCGCACCCACAAGGCTCCCATCACCATGACAGTTGGCGCAGCAAGGTCAGAACCATCCAAGTGTTAATCCATCTTCTTGCTACAGTTATGAAGGAAATATAGGTGTCTTTAACGACTGAAGACAGGCCACTTGAGATACCTCACTTTACCTTGCAGCCAGCACAACGTTCCAGACACGCCGCGTTCCTACCACCTTTTCAGAGTCATATGTAGGAGTCACGTATTCCGCAGTGACGATGCTACTGGGAATTTTACTTCACTTCCGTGTATTTAGAAGGTGACTTAAGTGTTATTATGTTACAGTTACGTGAAAATAAGCTCCCTTGGACGATTTGATGCTTTGTTGAGCACAGCAAATTCGAGTAAAAACGACGAAACATCTCAGCAATTCGACTTGCTGGTCAATAACACATGTTTACTCGAAGTTTTGTGCATCAGCCGGTGCAATTGCGGCAATAATTAATTTGTCTAATCTGACATGATAACTTTTGTTTATCTGAACAGGGCAACTTCCCTGGTGATGGGCTCAAGGATAGCATATTACGAAGTTAAAGCATAATTATACAGCATCTTTCTTTATTGTAATGAATACTCGGCAAGATCTCGCCAGCAAAAGCGCTTATTTCGTCAATCTGCAGCGTGTTCTCGTTTGATTGTGGGAAAGTGATAACAGTTTAACTTTTTTTGTGATACAATTTTCATTCTACAGGAGACTCCTCAAGATACTCTCTTCTAGGTGTTTTATTCAAAATGATATTTGCATTCGCAGTAAAACCATAAAAGATTTTTAGAAATGGTGTTGCATCAATTCAAAATTCCCTCATTGTACAGCAAGAGAAGCAAATACGTAGTTAATGATCTTTAAAAAAAGTGAAATCCCGTGGACAACTATAGGACGCGATGTGCTCAGAGTAATGAACAGTGGCAGAAGTTAATTACCTCTACCTAATTTCTTACAACAACGGTCTGAAGGAGAAACTTCATGAGTGTTTGTATTTCAAAGTTTGCAGAATCTGAACGGTAAGCCTATCGTATTATTCAAGAACAGTAAAGTTACGGAGTTGTGTTCATCAAGGAACAGCTTAAGTTCATTGAGAAATAGAGAGAAAAATAGACTTACGTCACTCCAGCACGTGCCCATAGGCTTATACACTCTACCGTAGCCAATGTGAAGAAAAAGTTGCTAATCGTCCTTAAGTAGTGTTACGTAACATCACAAGTACTCTGACCGGTACGTACAAAATAAAATATTTCTCTTAGCGACTAATAAAAATGGAAACTTACCATATGCACGGTGTTTTTAATTGCGTGATGAAAATAGCAAGTAGGTGAGAAACTAGTATATGATACTCACACTAGCCTTAGTGTGCAAATAGGGTCACCTATCTTATGTTGTGCCCACATTCTTTCGTGCCTACTTTACTTCCTTCTGTTTTCATTACCTCACTACTGATGCTTTTCTTCTGTGCATCCTCTTCTTTCCAGGCTTGCTCTACTCATGCGTATTGATCTACAGTGAGAACATCCTCATGTATGAATTTCCACCGATACATAAGTTCTTCCTTCTTCTCTGGAAACACTGGGCGTTGGGTGTGGTTAGTATTAATAAAATTTACCAATATTCGAAATCCATTCGCATCTGAGATAGCAAGTATGTCTAAGTTACAAACTGAAATAATATACCCACATGGTTTCTTCGAAGTGAAGTCCTAGATTTATTATCTAGCTATACCTATAGTTATTAGTATTAGTTATATTCCCTGTTTCATCAATCCCATTGCTTACGATGGTTGTCCACCTAGTGAAGTACCGTTTTTGTACATGCTCTGTCATTCTAACGGCGGATCGATGATAAAATTTACTTACTGAGCCACTATTTTTTCATATCAGCGACTCAATAGCTAAGGTTCATTTTCACTCAGTGAAATTCTAGTGTAGCCAGCGATAACCTCCACCTACAGTGAACTAGCGATATTATTTTTGTCCTCTATTTCTGCGTTTCAGTTCCTAACGATGCTCTTCACCTATAGTGAAGTATTTTTTTTTTGTTATCCACTTCATTATCTCAGTAGCTAAAGATCATGCTATGTTTGTCCTCAGCTTCTTACTTCTATAGCTACTGAGTGAAAAGAGTGAAACAATTTTAATTTTCATGAAGATCCATCCATAAATTTTCTAGTTATTGTGCTAATTCACACATAAAATCAAATATAGCAAAAAAACAAACGAACAAGTAGATCATCCTAAAAATTCGCTCATTTACAACTCAAATTTCGTGAAAATCCATCCATTACTTTTCGAGTTATAGCCTTAAGAAAAAAATAGGCAGAGCAGACAAACGAAGAGACATATGAACGGTTTTTCACCAAGGTTAATCTCTGTTTCTGTTAACATGACTAACAATCCCTGTAAATTTCGTAAAAAAATCCATCCATAACCTTTTGAGTAGTCTTGGTGACAGACAAAGAGACAGACGAAGAACTATAAAAAGCTTCAGTATCAAGTTACTACCGTCATTTTTTGACGGCTGGGTTCTCTAATACCAGCAGATACTGGAACTGCTTCATACTACTACACTACCGTAACAACGATAGCAAACTACAATATTATTTTCAAATTGTTAGTGGCAAAGTGCAATTATTTTTCAATATAAAATCTTGGCTTATAACAAAGCCAGTGAAGGGAAAGGACAAGACCATCACGCTACACGGCTATAGTTAATTTACAATGCCGCCCGTCAGCCACATGCAGCGTTGTGGTCTTTTATCGCCGGACGTCATCTCAACAGCGAGTGACCCTGCAGCCCTGGACGCTGTATAATATTTAGAGACTTGTCCGTCAGAGGCATTGGAGCGCTTCAATCGAAAAGCATTGAGGATATTAAACCAGTTGCAAGTTGTTTGCAAATGTAAAAGTCGACTATATATGTTAGTATAGATGCCGTACACAACGAGGGTTGCTGATGATTATCTGCACCAGATGAGGATCATCCTCCACTGGTGAGGAATTGGTCACAGTTTGTGTGTTCAGAATGTCAGTTTAGAGACGTGAAGACAGATTGTAATTCTCTGTGGATATTTAAATTACATAAATTTTGGGCATCCGTCTATGAGCTCATAAGAATATTCCAGCTGAGCCGCCGGAGTGTGATTAATGTGAACACAAATACAGTGACACACAAGCAGCAAAAACTAGTTGCTTTAATCTCTCTGAATTATTTAATAATTCAGTGCTATAGCCTGTTATTTTGACAAACCTAGAAGACGATGAAACAACAGAAAACCATAAAATGATTCCTCTAAGGCCAATTCTGGAATGTAGCGTCTCATATTGCAAATAATAATAAATTTTTCAATAGTTGCGGCTGTGCTTCAGCGTCTCAAAAGCTGACTCCTTATTTGGCAGCGTTTCACTCTGCCTCTTGAATACGTGTAAAACGATTGGACTTGGAAAACCCCAAAGCTGATTCCTATTTCTGAGTCTGGAATTCTATAACTCTAGAACATCTCTAAATCACTGTAGCATATAAACGCCAGAAACTTTTTGTAAAGCAGCATCTCCCTCCGCAATTGCGGTGGAATAAGCAAGAATCAAAGAGGGACTTCTCCAGAAGTTCCGTCCGCGTTTCACTCGCAGCAGGTCTCGCTGGTCCCGCCGTTGTCTGAGCAAAGGTCGCCGTGGTCAGGTGAGGGTGCATGGCCTTCGCTCGGCGTGTGCGCGGTCGTCGTGTGAGTGAGCACACACGAATGGAACACATGTGTGCTCGGGTATCCTCGCTGCGTCTGAGATTGGATGAGGAGGATTCACCCTGACTGACGCTGGGTGCAGTCTTCTTTTACCCCATGCAGCAGCACTCCCGTCGCCGCAGCAACTTTGGAGCAACGGAACGGTTCACTCTTCCTCTCACTCGCGGTGACGCCGTGTGGTTGGTGCCTGACCGCTGCCTGTGCTACGGTGCTACCCCTGCACCGGCCACGGGTGCCCACCTGCGCTTGTCAAGTGCGCTGTGAACTTGCTTCAACCATGAGTGCGTTAACTGGCCGTGCGTTTTCGAACTGATGTTGTGACTGTTGAAGAAATATATGTACTAGCTTTAGGATAACAACTCACGCTGGGACCTTTTAGCAGCATTATTATAAGTGATGTTCAGTGTGCATACGAACTGATACGTATATTTTGGTCTTCAGCGAGTTAAAAAATTGTTGTACCAGTAGTCCATATTGTAACTTCAATTGCTTTCTGTGCCTGTTCTTGGCTATGAACGTAATTCAGCTGAAAACATTATTGTGAACTTTAAAATAAAACACTTCAAGTCAGGACTGCATACAGAATGTGCTTTAATTACGTCCATCAAAATATTTCCCAAGGTCAATACTACGTTTAAAATAAGTGTTTTGTAGATTTACAGTGCTTCGGATATTTTCTGTTGTTATTTTAACATCACTGATAATTTTAAGAAACTCGCCGTACAACATCTGTAGTGAATGATGTCCTACCTACTGCAGCTGGAACAGTAGTGAATAGATTATATTAAAATTTCCTCTCTGCGTGATGGACTCTGGTGCATATGTACACCACATACTTCACCTCGTTTAATAATTGCTATGGATATCTAGCGACCATGGGTATGAAGACCGAGCAGCACCCTGCTATATAAGCGCTTTGGTTTGTATTCACCTAGTGTCTCTCAAACCCAACCGTAAGTACGTAAAACAGACTGCAAAGAAAATCGAGAGTTATTACACTGGTCAACGAGCAATTTGCTACTGGAATTCTTTCAATTGTACTTGAATCACTTCCACTACATTAATACTCATCTAAAGACCGTTTTTGTCCATTACGTCCCATTTACTCGCTGTTCCTTGTATTTCATCAGTGCTCTTGCTAGAGAACGCCCACTGGCAACATTTTCTGATGTATCGTACAATGCTATTCCTACGAGAAGGTTAAGTACCAATATTTAAAGAACTATGTGTGTATGAACAAAATTAGTGAGAAGATAGATTTGGATTCAGCGTACCTAAATTAATGAAATACACACTTATATTTACTCAAGTAGCAACGACGAAGTTGAAATTTCCTGGCTAGTGTTATCTTTAGAGACCCTTATAAAAATGCAAAAGTGCTGAAACCGATTTTTACTGAAAATTCATCAAAACTGCAAAATTTAAACTTAGTGGATTTTATTTTTATTGAAAACCCCCTACCTAACATAACATTAATTGTTGAAACCAACAAGACGTAATTTTCATACCCATATCCTCACACAGAGGAATGGTTGCAATTCTACGAGACATGATTTTTAGATACTGAAAACTCTGTCTCAAAATTTTTGCAAGGCTATTAATGGTATTATTTACTTTCTATTGCTATAATAGATATTTTATGTTTTTCTTGGATTATAGTAAAGATTTTTATTGTTTTGATTTTTCTCTGCCACCATTTACATAATTTTTAAAATGTCATCAGTCCATTCATGTTCTTTTGCCACTAGCATTAACATCTCTCTTATATTTCTTGACTCATCTAGTTACGTGATCTATACATTAAATGTCGCTTTTGGGATACGAAATTCAAAAAGAGTGTGGTAAACAACGGACTTTAGGCGCATTTCTTCACATTTGTAAGCGTATAAACTCAAATAAGGTAGATGAATTTTGTATTCACTGATAGTTAAGTAAATGTACTGGATAGTACTGCTTTCATTTCGAGGCATTGAAAAAAAAATAAAGTACAGAAAATACTTTTTATAGTAGGATTTACTTAAATGGAGGCAGTAGAACGGGCACCTCCTGTGTCGTGCATGAGTGGTCCAGTACTGATTGTATAAATTAATGCATAAATAATTAATTGCCATGTCTGAACAATGCACGTAAGTCATAGAATTTGTATATCCTCTAGAGCTCAAGTCATTACTGCAACTATCATAACGTGCATATATTTCTAGGGACTGATAAGTAATTGTTTAATTCACTAAGTGTCAGTACACTGGCGTTTAGTTGTCTGCAACCTTAAGTTATTGAATATTTTGTTAATGTCGTAGCTTATATTAACAATATTCATAAAAGTAATTTTTACGCAGTACTCATGCCCATGGGATCGAGTCAAGATCATTTTTGGGTAATTTTTAATAATTATTTCGTCAGTGCTGTAACTTCTTTACCCCACAGCATGTCGATCGATTTCGTAATTACAAGGACTTATTTAGCATATCAAACATCTCTATGTAGAAACAAAGGGTAAGATTTCCTCAGGATGCTGCAGAAGAAAGAGCGCATGTAAACGCGGCCAGTTCTTTGTCATATTGACCGTTCAAAGCATTTCCGAAAGATTGTTTGATTGCTCATTATGTCAGTGAATTAAACGCGTAAATATAAAGTTATATTCTACATTAGAGACATATCAATACTACCCGTTGTCTGAGTTTACAAGCGCACGGTCACACGGAATATCTACACCACCAGTGCTCGTTGTTTTTATAATAATATGCTTTAATTTTCTATTCTTAAATTCATGAAAGAATACATAAGAATAAGATTGAATGCCATAGAAACGAATGATAAAGAGACTTTAGTTCCAGTGGTTGGTGGTTTGACGCTATCATAAATTTAGGATGAAGCTCAGATTAATTGGATTATCGTATGCAGGCACACGCAGCAATCAGGTAGGCGTCCTTGTAGAAAGTTCCGAACGATGGCAAAAAAGGACAATGAGGACGCTAGAAGTAATAAATTATACTCCTTGTTCATTTAATAACAACACAAATTTAGAATAAAGCATAGAGAATATCCGGAATAAGATACGCACAGAGATCGAAGTGGCGTCCTTATGGAAAGTTGGTTGAGAGGGCGGCGCAAAACACTGCCCGGCCGCCTGGTGTCCGCGTGACTTTCTTCGCCCACTAGCGGACTTGTCCAGCACTTGCCGGCACCAAACTTGCTCCACTTTCTGATCTCCTGGACTGCATCCAGAATAGTTCCTGTTAACTCTTTCTCTCAAGCATTGCTGCATGAAGGGAGCGTTAGTGAGGCGAGCAGAATAGATATTGCCAACTCTTTCTCGCAAGCATTACTGGAGCCACTGCATGCATGTTTGTGACCGGACTAGATACTGCCAGTTCTTTCTTTGAATCATTTTTGTGATCGTTGTTTGCGACGAGCGTAGAATAGTTCACATTAACTCCATACTAACAAAGTATTTGTATTACTTTTGATAAAGCACGTAAAGCAGTGCGTAGAAATTCGTTCAACACTATTTAAAATTTTGCTTATGAGTTGCATGCTACATTAATAGTGTTTCAACTTAATCATGCTCACTGATATAGGAGTAATGATATACTGTAACTTATATCGGTTCGCATTTCACAATATTTGAGCTGTCGCACATCTGTGTTGTAATCAGATGGGAAAAACGTGATATGAACTTAGCACGAAATCTATAAACCTTTTTTCTACGCCTGTATTTGTGAGGTGATCCTTGGCAGTTAGAACATTGTAGTGCTACATACGAGTCAAAATTGGACAATCATGATAATTTCATGTTGTTTATTAAACACACACGTAATGATAGCAACTATGCATTTAATATCTGGATAAAGTAGTACTCACTGGATATCCCAAGCCAGCCAGCCAGCCTTAACGTGCACCGACAGCAACACCTGTCCTGAGTCTTGACGTGCTGTTACAACACCTGTCTTGAGTATTAACATGATGTTACAACACCTGTCTTGAGTCTTGACGTGCTATTACAACACCTGTTTTGAGCTTGACGTGCTATTACAACACCTGTCTTGAGTCTTGACGTGCTATTACAACACCTGTTTTGAGCTTGACGTGCTATTACAACACCTGTCTTGAGTCTTGACGTGCTATTACAACACCTGTTTTGAGTCTTGACGTGCTATTACAACACCTGCCTTGAGTCTTGACGTGCTATTACAACACCTGTCTTGAG